>JAJONR010002474.1:0-88032 GCA_029582245.1 Solanum etuberosum | reverse complement strand
ATATATTATTTTTATTCAGTTTTTAAGCTTTTGTATGCTTGAGTTAGTCTTCCGCTTGTAGTCAGCCAGGATGAGGGTTCGCTTGGGGACCAGCAATGGTTCTCGAGTGCCGGCCACGTCCAGGGTGTAGGCTCGGGTCGTGACATTTTCTTTCTAAATTAGATGATTTTAGGAGAATGAAGGGTCTAGGTAGTTTCTGACTAGATTACTAGGCTTAGACGAAGTAAAACGACGTAGTTTAAGTATCAAATGACGTAGTTTAAGTACCAAACACATAGGGAAAAAGACCAATACGACCTTGACATAAAGCTGACGAAGTGCCTCCCACGAGAGGCTTCACGGGCCATCTAGAGCATCATGGACCATTTAGTTGGTCGTGATGTTGCCCTGCCCGTTAGGGCTTCACCAACACGGGCATAACTTCTTATTTTGGGGTCGTAATTAGGAAAACTTGGTGGCGTTGGAAAGAGGACTCAAAGTCCTTTAATTTGATAGGTCATGGGCTACCTAATTCATTTTATGCTGTAAGATATGATCATTAGAAGTTGACCCAAAAACTCAAACCTGATAAGCCCCTTTCATAGACGACTTCATGGTCCGTGTGAAGCTCCACGGACCGTTTAGGCGACCTTGGTCCTTCAAAGTAGCGCTTGGGGGGTTCTGTGCCCCTTTTACCGAACGACCTCACGGTCCGTGTGACGCTTCACGGACCGTCTAGGCATCCGTGGTCATCCAGAGTGGCTGATTGCAACACCATGAGCAAGTTGACGGGTCGTGGTCCTCTTCACGGCCCGTGGACCCATCCGTGGTTTGACCTTCTCTCTTTTTCATTCCTAGTTCAGATTTTCGAGGTGTTACCCTCTAAAGCAGACTAACCCTTCTTCTCCCATATTTTTTGAAGTTTAATTTGTTTTACTATAGTAGGATAATACTTTAAAGAACTTTTTACCAGGCACTCCCTTCTTCTTCTCCTATGCTTTTCCTTTTTTTTTCTTGAATAAATTTATTTTGTTATCCTTTTTTTCTTCTACAAAATCAGACCAACATCCTAAGATCATTTTCCGGTTTATACGCATAATTTCTTCAATTTCTCTAGAGCCTCCATGTAATTTTTAGTAATTCATTAATCTTTATGAATGATTAAATATATTTATATTTAATCATTTTTATATTTTACATAATTTATTATAATATATGTTTGGTGAAATAATTGTCTCGTTAATATTGATTCATATTTTTATGAAGCAATGAAGGATCACTTTTATTTTTTTACACTAAAAATATAGAATCTGATAATTTTATATTTAGAATATACTCCTTTTTAAAAAATTATTATGTGAAATTTTTTAAAAATCAATATAAGTTAAAAATATGTTGAGACCATTAAACATTTACACCACAAGAACAGAAATTAAAAAAATTAGAGACATAATCTAGCTGTCCAAGGCCAAATGTTCACCACTTTTCGTTATTGATACTTTTTTACTCAAAAAGAATTTATAGAAGGAGAATAATAAATTTGAAATAACAGCAAAATAATATTTTTGAACCTTTTTAGAAAGGCAGAATGACATGTGAGTCCCTTGTACTTGGTTCTAGTATTAAGTTAGACCCTTGTACTTATGGTTTTCCAACTGAACCCTTAAATTTATTGAAACACAATATTTTAAGCCCCTTTCTCATCCTATGTGTGTGTGTATTACACTCGTTTTACAAATGAAATTCCAAGTCATTTTTTAATGACAAATTATTATTATTATTATTATTATTATTATTTTTATTATTATTATTCAATGACATATAGAAATTAAATTAAAAATAAATAATTTTTTTTTAAAAAAGATGCAATTTTCTCTCTCTTTCTCTCTCTCTCTCTCTCATTGTACTCGTCGGATTCAGACGATTAAACCTGGATGAAGAATTCAGCACTTTCATGCAGTGATGGAGAAGCTACCCATGCACTCCAAACCAAGACCACCTATATGAAACAAAGAAGAAGTAGTTGAAGTTTCCGGTTACTCCAAGGAGGTCACATTTCTCAGGAGGGAGATTTTCTTTTGGAGAAGAGGATGAAATAGGAAAACCTTAGACTGTGGATTTTATATATATAGGCAAAAGATTGATATGTCAGAGATGGACCTTGATGTGTTTTTTTTGTTTACTTTTCTGTTTGTAGTATGGATTTGGGCATTAGGCCCAAATGAGTTTGTACCTATTTTCTCATTTATCAATAATAAGTCTCTGAAATTTTTTTAAGAAAAAATACTATATTTCTCCCATTCCCACTTCATCTACTTTGTACTCAAACCCTACCCCTCACCCAAAAATAAGAACTACCATTTTTCATCTTCTTCACACCCAAAAAATTTCTCAATCACAAAAATTTATTATTCTTTATAGTATGATAGATTGTAATTGGCCTTTGCACATGCTTTAAAGTTCTATTTATTTTGATTTGGTGAAAAGAGATATCAAGAAAAGTTATTAAAAGAATATGTTTATGAGTAAATTCAAGAAATTGATTTTGAAAAATTAAGTATATAAATATGGTTAAGGTATATTTTCTAACAAAAACTTTTTTTAAAATCGTTATTGATGATTATAGAAATGGGTGTGTCCGTCAAAGAAGTATAAAAGAGAAGGAGTGGGGGTGGCGGGGTTGGGGCAGGGGTTGAGGGTGAAGAAGAATGTAATGACCCTCTAGGTCATATTCATCGTTTTCTATCTTTTTGAGCGTTTGAGCTTTCTTGGAGCGACCCCAAGTCATTTATGACTTGCGGGGACAAACAGTTTGGCTGCTGAGTCGTTCGTTTAGATTTTGTGTAAATTTCAATATTTTGGAGCCTTTGAAACTTGAACGGTTGACTTTGGTCAAAAGTTCAGAAAAATGACCTCAGAATGCAATTCTGACGGTTTCATCAGCTCAAGAAGCGTAAGTTTAGGCGAGGGCATGGTTGGTTCAGGCCCTGAGACTTCTGGTGTGAGTTTGTGCCGTTAGGCATTTTAACATTCAACATTCTTGGTAAACATGGTTGGGTTAGAATTCTGTCTATGTGGGTAGCTTCCGCATGTCAATTTTGATCTAGAATAACCTTTCATGCGGTTCCCTAGGCTTCCCATCTCATTTTGAGTCTTCTTGTGGTTTTTAGCTTAAAATGGAACTTTCGTTTCAGTCCCACTTATTATGGAAACGACCTCAGATGGAAGTTTTATGGTTTTGTTGAGTTTGGAAAGTCGAATTCGATGGGGTAGCATATTTTGTTTGCGTGCACATGGTCTGAACGAATCTCAGATACCCCGTCAGAGAATTTAGCGTTTTAGCAAACCAGCTAAAGTGTTGAGATCTTGTGCAGGATTTTAGTTACCAGATTTTGGTTTTAGCGACCAGTTTCGGGTATTTATACCTAGAAATTTCAGCTTAGCCCTCATTCTTCCAAATGTGATTTCTTGAACTTGGGAGCTCATATTGAGGTGATTCAAAGCGCTGGAGGTTTGTGAAGATCGTTACTACATGTTGGAGTGTTCGGGAGGTGTTGGGGGCTTTCTTTCGAGGTATTTTCCTCCCCAAAGAGGCTGCCAGCTCTGTTTTGGTTTTCTTCAATTTGTGTTTTATTGCATGTGGTGGTTTGGGTTGTTCCGAGCATGGAATTGAGCTATGTTTCTGGCCCAAGCCCGGTTAGTCGATTAGGAGCTTTTAAAAGAGTCAATTTCAAGATTCCTGGTGCGTGTCCCACATTCTCGTTTTGACTCAATTTTGGGTCCATTTCCAATTGTAACAATTTTAGTGTCAAAACATATGTAATGATGTTTTGATTGATAATTAGATAGTTTGGTGGTGTTCTGAGGTGTTTCGGATGTGGATAGCTCATGAGTGGTATATTTGGAGAGCTTTTGTTTGACTCTAAAATAGGATTTGGTCTACTTTCTTGATTGAGTTTCTTAGATAATGCCTAGTATAGATTTGAAGTAATTTTGAAGGTGTTTTCTGGGTATGTAGCTTTCCTCTTGTTATTCCATCTTTTCTTGATTTGGTCGGCGCCCTGAGCTTATTGTGGGTGTTGGGATCCTTAGTTTAGACCGTGGCTTTGATCGTGGAGTAGATGATCATGCTTATCCTTGTTAGGATTGATTCGTGGTTACCTTAGACTAGGCTTGACATTAGACGCTCCAGGTTGTGTCATATCATCTCATTTTTATAGCTTTCTCCCGTTAGGGCTTGTTTTGGGTGGTTCTCCTTGCGATGATGCTTGTGATCTTGGTGGCTTGTCGTAGTCGTGGGTTGGTCCTAGCTTTGCTCAGTCTAGGACTGGAGCACTATGATTGGGGTAGGGCGTCATCCCTTGAGTTTTCTCCCCCTTTATTGATTCGAAACATCTTATTGATCCCTTTGGTTGTTGATTAGCGGAGGGAATGTTGTATCCTTATTGAGCTTATGATTATACTATTAGGCCTGGGGCCGTATGTGAGGATCAATTGGATCTCAAGTTAGTACTCTCTGCTTTGGTAGCGTGGTTTCATTAGCTGTATAATTATTTGATTTTGAGTACCTTGTTTGAATGCTGGTGGTGGCATGCACTGCATTGTTTGTTCAATCTCATGGATTTTGTGGTACCATCCTAGCCCATGCATTGGCATATTATCGTTCACGAAGAGATACTTTTTGATCGGTTTTTGTTCTAAACTCGCTTTAATGGGAGTCGTACTACCTAGATCACTTCACTTACTGATTTTTTGAGATTATGAGGCTTCACATACGTGCTCCTTTTTCTACTTGAGATAGTAAAGGCATCTAGGGTGTCCTCCGTTTTTACTTGACTAGTCGACACGTCGTCGCCATTTCATGCATGCTTTCGGTCTTGTGGTCCCCTGAGAGTTTATTAATTGGTAGGTGGACCCATTATTGGTTATTCACGGTTCAAGGCTGTTACTTCTGGTTCGAGGCTGATGCTCACAGTTTGAGGCTAATATCTCGAGTCTGAGGCTGATGTTGACAGTTGAAGGCAGTTATTCTCAATTTGAGGTTGATGCTTTGCGGTTCGAGGTCGTTACCTCTAGTTAGATGTTTGCATGGTTAGTGATGGTTTTGCTGCTCACCCTGCATTCATATGCATTACCTATCACCAGTATACTTGTTTGTTGTTTGTACCCTCCAGTTTATAGGTTTCGGTTGGGTTATGTTTGTTGTTTGTACCTTCTAGGCTTATGGGGTCCAGTAAGGTCATTGTTTGACTATATTTTGTTCTCTACTGCTGTTTTATCGTTTCCTAGTAGGTGTTGAGTTTAGAATTGTAATTGTCGGTCATCGTGACACTGGGTAGTTTTCTTGGTATATTAGTTGCTTGCGATTAGGTTGTTGGCTTGCGATCAAAGTGTGTTCTTGACTTGACTTCTTACCCCTTGTTTCCTATTTCTATTCTTTATTTCCAGGCTACTTTAGTATCTCTTGTTTAGTTGCTTGTGTTCTTTTGAGCTCAGTCGGCCGTTGCCTACTGAGTACCATTTTTGGTACTCATACTACACTTCTACCCCCTACAGATTGCAGTTGAGTTATAGTCGTTAATTTAGAGTCGTGCGGAGCAGCTTGGGATTTTAGATATTAGGGTGAGCTCCTAGCATCTTGAGCTATCATATTCCGTCTACTTTGGCTAAGCTTAGTCTTTATATTATATGTAGAGACATCATGTGTCTTGTAATTGTGAAATCCTAGAACTCCTATTTTGGATTAGATGCTCAACTACTAACTGATGCCAGGTCTTGGGATGGTTCCTATATAGTTTTGTTGAATATCCTTTCTCTTTATAGTTCTAAGCTGTTACTTCTTGTTGTTGGCTTCATCTTGGTAGTCCGTTGCTTATGAATCCGGGCTAGAAGTTAGGCTTACCTACTGGTGGGGTGTAGAAGGTGCCATAATGACCTGAGAAATCAGGTCATGACAGTTTGGTATCAGAGCTCTAGGTTGATCGGTATCATTGGTATGAGAGAAAATGCCAACTAGAGTCCTACGGATCGTTGTGGAGACGTCTGTATCCTATTTTCAAGACGCTATAATGCATTCTTAGGAAATTTTGTGTTTGACTCTTATCGTTTGTTATTGCTTTGAGTAACCTCTAAAACTGCTTCTTTAGAATCTACTATTGATAGATAACATGAAGCATTTGATGGCCGTGGGTGAAGCATTAGCACATTCCATTAGAGTTTTACTTCGTTATCGGTCTAGGAGGCCTCAGTCGGACATGGACCTTGGGGTTGAACGCATTCCTCATCATTCAGAATGTTAAGGGGAAGCCCAGTCTTTGGTAGGGTCTTTAGTAGGGTCTTTGGCTACCTCGATTCCTCGTTATTCAGTGTTACGAGGTCCGACCTCCTCTAAGGGTACACCTCAGGTAGGTGCAGTTCTTGGTGCAGCGGGTGCTCCTCAGAGCAGAGTTGGGTTGACTTGTCCCGAAAGGGTTTTACATTCGTTTATGACTATGTTTTAGGATTTCTAGAGAGGGCAGGGCGTAACCCCAGATTGTTTCCTTCAAATAAAGAGTTGAGTTAGGGGTTGATCGGACGGTTGGCTTTGCCATGTTTGTTAGTATCAGTGCATCTAATATTGGTAGGGTCTACCTTTCCTTTAGTTGTGAGTCATGCGAGTGACGTGGAGCAGTCATGCCTTAATACATACAATGATGGTGGTTAGGGGCTTTGACATTAGTACAACAGTGAAAAAATTCCACTTTGAGGTGAATATCAATTCATCGAAGGACATCTTTCTTTTTGACCTATCAGACATATTGAGGTAGCATCTCAGGTTCCAGGGGGTTCTGAGGTAGGTCGTGGTATTGTTGGTAAGAAGAGTTTAGGCCAGACTTCTACTGTTGGTCATTCTGGACCTTTAGGTATTAGGTCTCATGTTACTATAGTTGTAGGCAGTTGCTCTCGGTGATGAGTAGTAGATTCACACTCATTTAAGGCCCATTTATCTCAATAATTGGTGTCCTTAATGCATAACTTTGTCCTTTTCTAATCAAATCCCGATGATTTGCAGCTATGAAGGCAATAGGACAAGGCATGGACTGAAGCTTGAAAGAATGGCCAAAAAGGCAAAAAAAAAGAGCAAAAATGAACATTGTTGACCACCTAGCATGAAGGGTGAATAGCCGATTGAGCATGACCTCACTCAAATTGAAAGTGCATAGCTCTTGTGTCTATCAAGGATGGTTGGCAAACTAAAGTGGAAAAGGCAATGCGCCGAATGAGAAAGGCGGCCCTGAAGCATATCACCCAAAGTGACAGTGTGCAAAGAAAAAACTAAATGGTCGAACGGCGAACTAAGGTGGTATTGAATGATTCGTCGAATGTGAAAGGCCGACTCAATTGAGTTCTCCAACTGAGGTTCAAACACTTGAAGCCTAGAACATCAGAAGGTGAGCTTTGGAGCAAAGGGTGATTCACCGAGAGAGTTTGGGGAGCCCAACTAACATTGCTGAGTTGACCACTAAGTGGATTTTTGGGGCCACAATCACCCTTATATCATATTGATATCTAATCCCCGCACTCCTAGATTGCTTGTTAACTCTTGATTTCGTTTGAAGTTTTGTTTAATTGCAACTATTGATAATCAACTCTTTATATTAAGTTGGTGGTACAATCCACCCAATTGATCTTGCTATTTCAAATGAACTATTTAAAATATTAATTTCTTGACAAAGAATTCTCCATGATATACCACTCCGTGTGGGATTCGACCCCGACTCTTCCTTGGGTGTTTTCCTAACTACAATCGCTCACTCTTTTAATTGGTTTTGGAGGATGAGTTGAGCGTTATACAAAATGGTGCCGCTGCCGGGGAGTGGTGGTTGAGAATTCTAATCAGGAAATTATATTCTTAATTTTGTTTATTTGTAGTACAGTTGTTGTTGGTTGATTTGCAGGTTGAGAAAATGAGTGACCCTGGAAGTGACAATAATAGTCACTATGGTCAAAATGAAAACATGGGTGATCTAACGACATGCCCATTAATGTCATTCAAACCACGGGAGCAATGTGGATACCTCCTACAACCAGGAGGATTGTATTTCATATCACCGAAACTTTGATCCAATTGCTCTCGATGAAAGGAATTTTCAGGACTCTATCTCATGAGGATCCCCATGAACACCTTAGGAATTTCAAGGAGGTGTGTGGACCCTTTGTGTTGAAGAACATCTCCCAAGAATCCATAAGGTTGAGACTATTTTCGTTCTCTATAAAAGGAGATGCTACAAGATGGTTGGCAGAGTTGCCAAATGATTTTATTACTTCGTCAGATGAGCTAACTGAGGCAATCTTTGAAGAAGTCTTTGCACCCTAGAAAATGGTTAAACTTTGTCTCCAAATCCATTATTTCAAAAGTATTGGAGGTGATCCCTTGCATGAAACATGGCTGACGTTCAAGAAATTACTCTTGCAATATCCAATGCATGGCGTTCTGGAGAATTTACTTATGCAATACTTTTATTGGAGCCTTGAGTTAGTCAATAAAAGTGTGGCTGGTCAATTAGTCCATGGTGGATAGATGAGACAACCATATGATGTAGCTGCTTTGTTGCTAGATTATATGACTAAGGTCAACCGAGCATGGCACACTATGGAGGACCAAGCACCCCTTTTATAAGTGGGCTTGAGAAAAGAGCAAATCGAGAGGGACCATGAAAGAGATGAAAACATGGCCAAAATGATGACCCAAATCAATTTGTTGTCCAAACATATCATGGGAGGTGGAACCAAGTTGGTAAATGCGGTTGGAACCAACAGTGGGCAGTGCCTGGATGATGAAAATTTCTAGGCATTATACAATGAAGAGGTTTAATACTTGGGAAATTAAGTGGGGGGTTCTCACAACAATTATCAACAACAAGGTGGGAATCAAGGTTGGACCAAGGATAGAGATAGTTGATGGAAAGATTGGCGGGGTGGAAATTTGAGAGATAGGGAGATAGACAAAGATAGATATATGCCTCCCCATGATCGTCCATGCCTAAAAGATCCAGCTGGGCTAGAAGGATGTTTGACAGATGACATGCTTGTAGGGATCTACAACAAGGTTGAAGTATCCGATAACGTGTTGAAGGATTTGAAAAATGACATCCCCACTTAAACTCAAATGGTGACTTCACATTCAGTTTCGATGAAGCAGCTGGAGACCCAACTGGGTCAAATTTCCACTCATCTAAATCCAAGAAAAAAGGGAACTTTGCCTAGAGATACCATCCCAAACCCCAAAAATAATTGTTAAGTTTCAGCAATATGTCATGCCACAACGTTAAATAAGGCGCTTTTTGGAAGGCAATCCAAGTCTTTTATTTTGTTTCTATTGCTTTCAAATAATGTGCATTGTGAGTGAAGGTTTAAAAGAGTTTGGAAGATTTCAAAGTGAAGCATAGGTGAAACAATACCTAAACCGCGATCTGCCTAAGGAAATATGCAGACTTAGTCTTGTCCACCCTTTGAGCATGAAAAGATGGAAAAGTGCACTGTCAAAATCAGCAATCAGAACTCCAAAAGGCGATTATTGGAACTGCATTATGTGTATCCCATCAGGTCCGTCGAATCGGCATCCAGGTTTGGTGCTTGTTCAGGCATGTTCGGCGAGCTTAAGCTAAAATTGGCGATGCCCGAAACACGTTTAGCAACGTTAGTCATGATCACCGAACTGACTTGATAAAAAAAGTCCAAAAGTCATTTCAAATTCAAAAATCAATATCTTTGAAATCTGAGAGCTTTTTCAATACTTTCTTCTTACTTCATGCATTTTGAGTGGTTATGAGCCTCGTTTGAGTGTCTTAAAGGTGCTAGGAGTGCATTTGATGGAAGTTTTACTCAACCCAACCATGATCCCTCAATTTATTTATTATTTTTGGCTTCAAGGTTGGTGTTTCGACTTTTGTTGTTATTTTTGAAGTTAGAAAGCATATAGGGTGTGGGTCTAAGCCCTTTTACTGTGATTGAGTGTTTAATTTCATTGGGTTGCGTTATATTATTAGGATTGAACTGTACCCACATGTTTTTAACTGTGAATGCATGTTCAATTGTTGAATCGTGCTTGTGTTTGTTAAGTTGTTGGATTGTAGTGGTTATCTTACTGAGTTTGTGCTTAATATGATGTGAGTGAAGTCTTGTAGCTCAGTGTTGACCCAATTGATCGATCTTTCCCAATGATAGACAGGGTGACTACCTTATTAAGGGAAAATTGTCCATTAGTGCAATACTTTATGATAAAATGGGAGAAATCTGAGTACCCATTAGTAGAAAAGCATATAGTTGAATTGTCATGTTGGGGGAGAACTAGTATTTGTTGTGTGTTTTGGTTTTTCTGTAAATATTTGGGACTGGGCTGAAACCTCCTATTCGGCGAGCTTGCCTTAGCCCGCAAAGGAAGTTAGCTGAATCATCGAGTAAGACCCAGCTCACTTTTTTAAGAATACACATGGCCTTGGGTACTGTCCCATTCGGCGGGTTTTTCTTAGTCGGATGAACCCATTTGGCGAATGGCCGAGTGGGAGAGGACATAACCTTTGATGCCTATATCTTTCCCTTTTTGCACTCTCAGTTTTAGTGGACTTTTCTTAGCCCGCTAAAACCAATTCAGCGACTCGCTGAGTTGGCATTGACTTTGCCATTTGTTCCAAAACCCTGAGTAATTTATCACTGTCCATCTGGGCTAGCTCACTGGTTCTCGCCGAACCTGTTGGATGATCCACCTTCCCATTAGGTGAACCTCAGAAGTATTTTTATTTTGAAATGTCTTTCAACTTTTGCTCGAATTCTACTAACCTTCACAAATGCATTATTTGAATGTGTTCTTTGCAGATAATGGAAAGAACTAAGGGGATTAAGTCCAATAGAGAATCTTCTCCTCATCCAAAGAAGAAGCAGAAAGGAACATCGATAAATGAGTATTCTAGGGTTTCTCAGACATAGCAGTCAAATCAACATACCCCGACCAGTGGGGGTAAGAAGGTAAGGAAGCACATAGCTACAAAGAAAGTGAACATCAAGTCAAAACTGGTGTCACCCCAACAAGATCCAAATCCTGCCTCTCGTGTTCTTCCGATCATAGCTCCAAGGAATTTAAATAAGCTCAAGGAAGAAAGGGAACAACATTTTGGAGGAGCAATGACTCTCAACTGATGGAGTCGTGAGAAAATACCCAGTAATATGGGAGGCAATCAAATACCACAAATTGGAGCAGTTCACAAAGGTCAAGCAACCATATGTATCTAAGAGGGTACGAGAATTCTATGATTCCTATGCCAAGGCATTGCCAAAAAAATACAAGGGGACAGTTTGGAAGTCACTTGATGAAGTTGAAGTGCGAGCCCAAATGGTCTAGTGTCATGCCACTGAAATAAACATTGTACTGTGCAATCCTGACAATCAAACAGATGAAAACAAAACCTGGATGACAAAGACCTTGGATGCATTGAAGGGGTGGTTAGCACCCTTAATATCAGGTGAGTCTGCACCTTTTTGGATGGCTGAAGGTGCTAAAATAGAAAAAGAAGGACCTGACATTGAAGCGAGATACTAGTTCGGGTTTATTAGTAGAAATGTGATGCCATACTAGAACGAATCTATACCACAACATCCCAAGGCATTGTTGGCAGGTTCAATTATGGAAAAAGAGAAGATATATGTCACGAACATAATTGTGGAGGAGATATTCATATGGTCAAGACCAGAGCAGACATCTCTTCCCTTCCCAGTGCTCATTACTCAGCTATGCGAAATAGTGGGAGTTCCCTTTAGAGAGAAAACTGATGTCAAGATTACGCTAGTCTACTCCAGTAGCATTCAGAGGATCGAGGTCGAGTATCTAATTGATGATGTGGTTCGGAGGAAGGTACCACCACCGAACTCCACTCCATTGGTCGACTCTGCTACCTTGACTCCTGAGACCAACACATTTGCTGCTTTTGTAGAGCAGGTAGGTATTTCTGCACCCCCATCTATTGTTGGATTCTCTGTTGTTGTGCATGTGCAGCCTGCTGCCCCACTACTCCTGTGAGGCCTTCCCCCTCTCCTCTTTCTCGTCCCCTCTTGTCGCAAGCTCTGATTTACAAGATAGGCAACCTTTCCCGGTCAACAAATGTGAGAACAGCCCGGGTTAAGAAGGAATGCCGAGGCTTATGGATGAGGCCATAAATAAGGCCTTGGCCTCTGTGATTTAGAGGCTAGGCAAGTGTAAAGGGGTAATTACGATCCATGCTTTGAGGATGGAGGATCTGACGGTAAGTATTGAGGCTCGGGAAAAGGCCGAGGGTAGTTCTAGTGCTTTAGACACCCTAAAGGCTGAGGTGGCTACTTTGAGAGTAGAGGTGGTCCGGATGAAGTCCTTGGACATCTCCACACTTTGGGGTGACGTTCCCCTAGCGGATGCGCCTGAGATGCTTGATGTTGTGTATCCCTCCACTATGCCTAAGGTTGATGTAGATGCTGAGGCTGATGATGATAATGAGAGTGAGAGGGCCAGGAGGATTTTGCCGAGGAGACGGGTGAGAATGAGCTTAGAGTTGAGGAGAACAAGATAGCTGAGACTCTGATTAAGCTACATGAGACAAAGAATGTCATTCTTCAGGATGCACTGGAGAGGTGTTTTCAAGAGACTTCAGCGGTTTGATATAGTAGGGTCACTCCTGACCCTATCATCCATCTTGTTGCTGAGACGGGCACTGAAGCCCTAGTTGTACCTCTTATCCCGAGACTCCAGATGAGAGTGCTCCATAAGCATGTCCTGTCAGCGGGATCCTTTCTCTTAGACACCTAGTACTTTCATTTATTTTTGCATTGAGGACACTTCATTTTTATTTTTTTTGGGGTGAGGGCCTTCGTGCCAGTATTCCCTTTTGCTTGTTTTTTTTGTTATTCCATTTTTTGAACAATTTTAGTGGTCTTTTTTTATAGTAGTTGTTTGTATATTAGAGTGCTCTTTTGGGTAAATTGTGTGGTTCTTTACTTATATTTCACTCTCCCTTGATTTTGCAACCCCCTATGAGTTTAAACCGTTAAATGCTTGCATTATCATTTATACATATTCAAGGATCGATTATGTTCGTTATCAGTGTGTTGAATAGTACTCATGATGAGCATGATGCATTATGTTGGTGTTGTGAGAATGAAATTGATGAAGTTACACCTTTGAGCGATCTCTTTGAATCTTTTGTTGCCTAGCTACGCTTTTATGTGAGTCTTGCAATGAACATCACATGTACGCTTTTGATCTTTTCGGGATGTTCTAGATGATTGTATTTCGAAGTTCCATGTGTGGTGAGGTTCTACTTGAAAGCATTCATGCAGAATCCTAGAATTTTCCTTATTGGTCCAATTGTGTGAATCTTTATAAATATGACACATAATCTTAGGGAAAATTTTAACGAGGTAAACAAATTGTCCATAAAGCTTTTGTGACTACCTTGTGAGGGTGTGAATCTATGTAGGCACCATTTGAGTCTAACCTTATTTGTTGACAACCAAGAGAATTTTCTTGAACCAAAGTATCCATACCTTCTCACCAAAATTCTTTTTTGAAGCATTGTGATGTTTGCATAGCCAACATAGGCCAAAATCCTAAGTGGGAGTGTGGAATGGAAGGATTAATGAAAACCAAGTGAAAGGAAAAAAGAAGAAGAAGTGCGACTTAAATCTGAAAGTTTGGCAAAAAGAAGGAACCCCTCCTTATATAAAAAAAAGTGTATATGTCATCAATTTGATGAAAATAGCTCAGAAAATGAAAATGAAAAAGAGAAGTGAATAAAATAAGGGGGAGTTCCAAATAAATTGAGTGGAAAGTCAAGATTTGAGTGCTGAAATGAAAAAGAAGAAGAGGTGATGATGATTGCATCAATGTTTTGAAAAGGTATAAGTCACCAATCCAAATTGACCATGCCTTAAACCTCAACCCCATCACAAGCCTAAAAGACTATTAAGATCTTACATGAACTAGGTTTTAATGATTTGAAAATATGGGCAAACCTATGGGATAAATCTTGCATGTATTTCTCTTTTGATGTGATGGAACTTGAATGCATTTGTTGAAACATGTTCTTACATTAGACAAGAAGCTATGATGATCTTGTACTTGTGTTGAGACTAGCTAATCGCCATTTGAAGATTTTTCATCATGATTTAGGATAACATTCTATTGAGAGTAATATTTCCATGGAGCTTGCATGCTGGCTCTCATTGAGTATTATTGTAGGCACCCTTATGGAGCTTATTGTGTTCTTAATTTACTTGAGGACAAGCCAAAGTTTAAGTTGGAGGTGTTGATGACTGGTAGATTTACACTCATTTAAGGTCTATTTAGCTCAATTATTAGTGTCATTAATGCTGGACTTTTTCCTTTTCTAATCAAATACGGATGATTACAGCTATGAAGGCAATTGGACAAGGCATGGACTAAAGCTTGAAAGAATGGAAAAAAATGCAAAAAGAAGTGCAAAAATGAACATTGTTGAACGCCTAGCATGAAGGGCAGATCGCCGACTTAGCATGACCTTGCTCAAATTGACAGCGCAAAGTACTTGTGTCTATCAAAGAAGGTCGTCAAATTCAAGTGGAAAAGGTGATGCGCCGAATGAGAAAGGTAGTCTTGATGCACTTCGCCCAAAGTGACTGTGTGCAACGTAAAGACTTAATGCTCGAATGGTGAACTAAGGTGGTATTCGGCATTTAGGCGAATGTGAAAGGCTGGCTCAATTGAGTTCGCCAACTGAGGTTCAAACACCTAAAGCCTAGACCATCACAAGGTGAGGAGAGGAGCAAAAGGGGATTCACAGAGCAAGGTTGGCAAGCCCAATTAACATCCCCAAGTTGGGAAAATAAAAATAGCCCAAAGGATAAAGTTTTTAGAGAGTTCAAAAAGTAGGGAGTTTAGTGTTTAAGTGAGAGAGTTTTGAAGAACAATCTACCTTTTTAAGAACACTTTTTCTAGTTTTCTTGGGGTTTTACAATTTGAAGCTTGAATTTGACATATTGAATTTAAATGTAATGTGGGTTGACTCTTAATTGCTTGATTTCAAGTTACCCATGGTTGTTTTCATGGAAGGTATACTTTCTTTATCTTTTGTGGTAGGTGGCTAAAACTCCAAGATATGTGGATGATCTAATGGGGTTGGTGTTAATTTAATATATTGGGTATTGTACTATGCTCTATTTTGCTGTTGTTCATGTATGAATTTGGTCTAATTACCATATGGTTAACTTGAGGGTTAAGGTAGAAAACTTAGTTCCTACTTCCGATCTTTGGTTCATGCTTGAAAGAGATTAATTGGAGTGGGTAATTAGTTCAATAGTCAAAATTTCAGTTTGATGTATATGGGTTGTTTGAATGAGAGCTTATGGGTCGAATCTATTTTCCATATTCTTGAAAGAGAGAATAGAGTATGGTAATGGGTTGTTTAGGATCGACATTAGATGAGACCGAAAGGAGATTCTAGGCATAGATACTTTGATATCAAAATATGATTCGCGTCACTGATATCCAATCCATGCATCCCTAGATTACTGGTTAACTCTTGATTTCATTTGAAGTTTAGTTTAATTGCGATTATTGATAGTCAAATTTTTATATTAAGTTGGTGTTACCATCCACCCAATTGTTCTTACTATTGCAAATGAACGGATTTAAAATGTAAATTTTGTAACAAAGAAGTATTCACGATATACCACTCCGTGAGGGATTTGACCCCAACTATTCATTGGGTTTTTTCCTGACTACGATTGTTCACTATTTTAATTGGTTTTTGAGGGTGATTTCAGTGTTATCACTCGGTAATGGTTGTTATGGGTGTAGCGAGATAGGCCACTATGTTAGATATTGTCGCAAGGCTAGAGTGCACTTTGCTATGGGTGGTTCTTAGTCTGGCAAAGGTAGACAGGGCAGATAACCACATTCTTCGTGCCGGGCTTCGCGCTATAGAGATTGATATAATTTTTGAAATTTTGGCCACTAGTCTAGAGAGTTCCCCATGTGGGAGTTGCTTTTCCAATTAATGCAAACATCTGATAGTCCCTATGATGGGGTGGTCGGACTTACTTGTACCTGTGGGGAGCTTGTTCATTAGCCTACACCGTGTCCCCAGCATGAGACCATGATGAGAGGTATTCATCTTTATCAGTCATATTAGTTATCAGCTCCTTCAGTTAGAGGTGGTGCCTTAGGTGTTGCCATTAGTACATCAGGTGTTCATGTTGAGGTCGGACAAGGTCCATTCTATGCTTCTGTAGGCTGGTCAGAGGCCGAGGCTTCAGGTATCCCTTCTTTGGATGTAAGTCTTTCGTTTATCCCGTTGGTTTTTATTTTTTATGATTTGGGGTTTTTATGCCCATTCAGGTTTATCTGGCATATTATCTATCATTGTCTTGTTGTGGCATCTTGATTTGAGGATTTTATATGTATTTTGCCGTTATAGTTGATTTTTTTTAGTGGTGGATCGACTAAGATGTGTTATTTAATTGGAAGTAGTCGTTAAAAAACTCCCCATGCCTTTTCCTCGATATTCCTTTTGTGGTTGTGGCCTTGGGATTGGTGATTTCCCTTTTTGCCACCCTTGTCGTGTGCTTTTTCTGTGATTCCGATCCTTGTTTTATAGGTGTCTAGACCAGCTTTCCCGATTTGAATTTTGTATGTTGTAGGGCCTAGTTGGCTTAGTTGTGAGCTGTCTCTTTTGAGTAGTGGTTAAGAGATAGCTAATTCTCGGAGTTA
This sequence comes from Solanum etuberosum, assembly GCA_029582245.1. NCBI lineage: Eukaryota > Viridiplantae > Streptophyta > Magnoliopsida > Solanales > Solanaceae > Solanum > Solanum etuberosum. Next base: position 71,303 of record JAJONR010002474.1, on the reverse strand, counting down.
TGTTTTGGGTAGTTAGCCTTATTTAGTTGTGGTAGTCCTTTTTGGTTGCTTCCTCCCTTTCCTTTTGTCTTTCCTCAATTTGTTGAGTTGTGTTTTCTCTTGTTTAGCTGCTTTTGGATTCATGCGTTTGTTGTTGTTCTGGAGGTTTGTTATGGACATCCAAAAATTGGAGGTGCGATCCTTCGTTGTGTCTAGACTAGCTGTGGTGTTGGTTCTTTATTGTTGTGCAATAGCCATCAAGGCCGGTGTAAGATTTAGAGTCGGAATGGTGGTGTGAATTGGTGATTTAGCTTGTGAGAAGAGTTTTTAAGAGTTGAAGGAGAGACTCACTTCGGGACCTATTTTTACTTTACTGGAAGGATCAGATGATTTTGTGGATTATTATGATGCCTCATGGATTGGTCTTGGTTGTGTTTTGATGCAACGTGGCAAAGTTATTGCTTATGCTTCAAGGCAATTGAAAGTGCATTAAAATAATTATCCGACTCATGATTTAAAGATAGTGGCGATGGTGTTTGTCTTAAAGATCTAGAGACACTACTTGCATGGTGTTCATGTAGATGTGTTCACCGACCACAAGAGTTTGGAGTAGGTGTTCACCCAAAAGGATTTGAATCTTCGCCAAAGGAGGTGGCTTAAGTTGTTAAAGGATTACGACATGAGTGACCTATATCATCCCACAAAAGTGAATATAGTGGCAGATACTCTTAGTCGGTTATCAATAGGTAGTGTTTCTCATGTTGAGGATAATAAAGAGTTAGTTCGTGATGTTCATAGATTGGCCCGATTGGGTGTTTGGTTGGTTGATTGTAATGAGGGTCCTGTTGTTGTTCATAATGGTTTGGAATCTTCTATCGTATCAGAAATGAATGCTTAACAAGATCAAGATTTGATTATGGTTGATTTGAAGAAGTCAGTTTTCGGAACATCCATTGAGGCTTTCTGCCAAGGGGGAGATGGTATCATTCGATATCAAGGTCAGTTATGTTTTCCGAATGTTGATGAGTAGAGAAATCAGATTCTGAAAGAAGCTCATAGTTGTCGGTATTCTATCAACCCGGGAGACACCAAGATGTATTGTGATTTCCGGAAAGTCTATTTGTCGAATGAAATCAAGAAAGATATTGTGAAATTTGTGGCTTAATATGTGAATTGTCAACAGTGAAAGCTGAGCATCAGAAACCGGGTGGTTTGGCTCAAAACATTAGTATTCCTACATAGAAGTGGGAATATCTAAATATGAACTTCATTAAAGGCTTACCCCTCACTCGTCAACAATTTGACTCGATTTGGGTCATAGTTGACCGAATGATGAAATTGGCTGCCCTTTTCCTGTTAAGACTCAATTCTCATCGGAAGACTATCCCAAGCTTTATATTAGGTAGATAGAAAGGTTGCATGGAGTGTGTCTTTCCATTATATCCGATCGAGGTACTTAGTTTACATCTCAGTTTTTGAAGTTGTGTTAAAAAGGTCTTAGTACTCAAGTGAAACTTAACACGAATTTTCATCCTCAGACTGATGGAAAAGACGAGCGTACCATTCAAACCTTAGAGGACATGCTAAGAGCTTGTGTAATTGATTTCAAGTGTTATTGGGATGATCATTTGCCTTTGATCAAGTTTGCTTATAATAATAGCTATCATTCAAGCATTGGAATGACTCCGTTAGAGGATCTCTATGCTAGAAGGTGAAGGTCTCTTATAGGTTGGTTTGAACTTGGTGAGGTCGCTTTGATTGGGCCTTACTTGGTGTATGAGGATATGAAAAGGTTTGACTTATTCATGAGAGGTTGGAAATGACTCAAAGTTGACAAAAGTCTCATTCTGAGGTTAAAATAGGAGAACTAGAATTTGATGTTGATGATTGGGTCTACTTGAAAATTTCACCTATGAAGGGTGTCATAATATTCAGAAAGAAAGGGTAGCTTAGTCCCCATTATGTGGACCCATATCAAATTATGAGCCGTATTGACAAAGTTGCTTATGAAGTTGAGTTGCCTAATGATTTAGCATCGGTACATCCGGCTTTCAATGTCTCCTTGTTGAAGAAATGTATTGGAGATACGACATCCATTGTACCTTTAGGTTTGGGAGGTAAAGAAAATCCTTTTTATGAAGACGTTTCAGTTAAGATTTTAGATCAGCACGTCCGTAAGTTGAGAAACAAGGAAGTTGTGTCCGTGAAGGTTCTTTGGAGGAATCATTTAATTGAGGGTGCTACTTGGGAGGCCGAAGCAGATATGATGTCCTGATATCCTCATCTCTTTCCCTCCGCTCCTATTCTAGCTTGCGATAATAGTTCCTCATGGTTCATTCTTTGGGATTCATATGTTTTATTCATTCTCATGTTTCCATATGCATGCATGTTCATAAAAACTTGATTTATGATGTTATGATTTATCTTGAAGTGATTCTCCATGTTTTATGTGCTTTTGATGAAAACTTTGTTACTGTTGGGATGTTAGTATCTCTCCTGCTCTATCCATGTTATCTTGAGTCGTATTCGAGGATTAACGCTCCCAAGGGGGAGATATTGTAATACCTTAGAAGTTTGAAAGTCGAAAAGGGAAGTGTCACGATCCAAAGTATACCTTAGGGGTAACATAGCGTACAGAACCTGGAAGGCCTTACACAAGACACTTATCATATATCATACAAGATAATAGAAATAAAGATTTCAAAAGTTGCATTTCCATATTCCAAAAGAGTTTCACAAAGTGCAAGTCGAACATAATGTCTATAATCCATCTAAAATATCAAAAATAAGTGGTTGGGACGTAACCAGCACACCACATACATCATATGAAAAGTAGAAAGACATAAAGCAAGTAAAAGTGTCTCGGTCCTAGAAAAATGAGGACTCACCTACTCTAAATGCGATAGAATGATCAAGTATCCACGAGTGTGAAAGGTGGGAGCGACGAACCCTACATTAATGAGACAATGTAGGAACACATATGTATTAGTACATGTAATGTACTAAGTATGGGGTACTATGCATAAATAGACAAGATGACTGATGAGTCTGAGATTTTGACTGATTAAGGGCATGAATATCACAGTTTAATGACATCATATGCCAATTATTATGCCCTAAACTGATGCTGATGTATTTATTTGTAGCTAGGAAAACAAAAGAGAAAGGAAAGAACAACAAAAGCTGAAGATCGCCAAACCCACTCGGCGATCCACCGAGTGGCCTCTGCACCCGCTGAAAGTTATAGTGTGCTACTCCTGGAATGAGAGAAATTGGATGAATGCCAGTCCCTATCGGAGACGCGCCGATTGGATCGGCGAAGGAGATTTAGTCCGCTGATTATTACATCACGATCGATGAAGGTGCAAGCAAAATGGTGATCAAACTGAGCAAATGGAGCATCGCGGAACCCATCGCTGACCCCATGAGACAGCCTAAAGTTATAGTACAAATTAGGTGAAAACTCAAGATAAGAAGGCGATGGATAGAGGTGATTGGTGAATCACCGACTAGTTGGCGACACCCGACTTACCTCGCCAATTTACCCCAAAGGCCAAATTTTGAAAGAGTATAAATTGATTTTTTGAAAAGACATCAGGGTATCCTTTCATTGTGAAAACTCATACTTGGAACAAAAAACATTGTTCTTGTTTAGTTTTGAAGCAGTTTTACAAGTAGATTTTGATTTGGGTTTTGGAATTGAAGCTACATTGAATCATTGTGCGGGTTTGGAAATTAATACCCAGCCATGCAAAATACACTAGGTATCGATTTCTTACCTTTTATGATGAATAGCTAAAACCCCATTCTTGGGGGTGTGAAGAGGAGGTCACCTTCAATGTGTGCAAATCAATGAAGCAACCTAGTGATATTCATGTAGTTTCAACAATTGATGTGATTGATGAAGCAGTGGCTAGTGTGAGTGAAATCATGTGTATGGGTGAACCTCTTGAGGTTGTTCTTTCGAATCATGATGAGACCGAAATTCAAGGGTATGATGAAGTGGTAGCTGCTCTATAGGGACTAGGTGAATACTCAAGAAACCCACTGAATCTAGACATTCATCTAAACAATCAAGAGAGTCCTCCCGCTAAACCATCCACGGAGGAACCCCCAAAGCTTAAGTTGAAAGTTCTCCCTGCCCATCTTCGGTATGCATTCTTTGGGGGCGAATATTACCTTGCCCGTTATCATTGCAGCAGACTTGCTTGAATGGCAAGTGAAATTGCTTCTTGAGGTGTTGAAACGTTACATCAAGGAAATATGATGGACAATTGATGATATCGTAGGTATTTCACCCGGAATTTATACATACAAAATCCAATTGGATAGTGAGTGCAAACCAAGTGTTGAGCATCAAAGAAGATTAAACCCACCTATGGAAGAAGTGCTGAAGCAAGAGATCATTAAATGGCTAGATGTATGTGTAGTGTACTCTATTGCGGATAGCAAATGGGTAAGCCCCGTACAATGTGTACCCAAGAAAAGAGGCATCATGGTGGTCCCGAATGAGAAAGGAGAACTTTTCCCCATGAGGGCGGTCAACGGATGGAGAGTATGCATGGACTACCGAAAACTAAATACTTGGACCGAGAAAGATCACTTTCCAATGCCGTTTATGGATCAAATGCTCGATAGACTTATGGGGCGTGGATGGTACTGTTTCTTGGATGGGTACTCTGGGTACAACCAAATCTCCATTGCACTGGAAGACTAAGAGAAAACCACTTTCACATGTCCCTATGAGACTTTTGCCTTCAAGAGAATGTTTTTTGGATTATTCAATACTCCGGCGACATTCCAAAGGTGTATGCTTTCTATTTTCGCTGACATGGTGGAAGACTCAATGGAAGTCTTTATGGATGATTTTTCAGTTATAGGTGATTCATTTGAGACATGTTTGGCTCATCTTGGGCAGGTCCTTCAAAGGTGTGTACAAACAAACTTGGTCCTCAATTGGGGAAAATGCCATTTTATGGTCAAGGAAGGCATAGTCCTAGGTCATAAGGTGTCACAGGAGAGATTGGAGGTAGACAAAGCAAAGATTGAGGTTATTGAGAAGTTGCCACCACCTATCTGTATTAAAGGCATTCGGAGTTTTTTGGGTCATGCAGGGTTCTATCGAAGATTCATCAAAGATTTTTCAAAAATTGCACACCCATTATGTAAGCTATTGGAGAAAGAGGCGAAGTTTCTTTTTGATGATGATTGCTCAATAGCTTTTGAGTGTTTGAAAGAAAAGCTAATCTCTACCCCGGTGATCATTAGCCCAGATTGGTCCGAACCATTTGAGGTGATGTGTGAAGCAAGTGGTACCGCTCTAGGATTTGTGCTAGGCAAAAGCGTAACAAACTCTTTCATCCGATTTATTACGCCAGCAAGTCGCTAAATGGAGAACAACGTAAGTACACTGTTACTAAACAAGAACTTCTGGCGGTACTATATGCATTTGAAAAGTTCAGGGTATACTTGTTGGGCACTAAAATGATAGTTCACACTGATCATGCAGCGTTGCAGTACTTAATGACCAAGAAAAATGCTAAGCCAAGGTTGATTAGGTTAGTCTTGTTGTTGCAAAAGTTTGATTTTAAAGTAAAAGACCAAAAGGGGTGTGAAAATCAAGTGGCAGATCATTTGTCACGGTTAGAAACCATTATCACCGAATCCAAAGAAAAGGACATTGTGGCTGAATTCCAAGATGAAACAGTGATGAGGGCAACCCAAAGTAACAGACCTTGGTATGCTGATCTTGCTAACCATGTGGTGTGTGAAGTTATGCCTGAGAATCTGAACTCCTACCAACGGAAACGTTTCTTATTTGATGTAAAAAAGTACTTCTGGGATGAACCATATCTTTTTAGAGAATGTACAAACCATATCATTCGTCGATGCGTACCGGAAGAAGAGGTCAATGACATTCTTAATGCGTGTCACACCTCACCTGTTGGTGGATATCACAGTGGGGTGCGAACAGTAGCAAAAGTGCTTCAAAGTGGCTAATAATGGCCATCTATATACCGAGACGCTCATGACTTTGTGAAACAATGCATCCCATGTCAAAAACAAGGAGGGGTATCAAGGAAGCATAAATTACCTCTCAACCCTATCTTAGAAGTGGAGTTATTTGATGTTTGGCGTATCGATTTCATGGGGCCATTTGTAAGTTCTTTCGGCAACAAGTATATTTTAGTGGCAGTTGACTACGTTTCCAAGTGGGTGGAAGCTGTAGCATTTCCCAACAATGAAGGCAAGAGTGTGGTGTAATTCTTAAAACAACATATTTTTGCACGATTTGGCACCCCGCATGCTATCATCAGTGATGGAGGATCTCACTTTTGCAATCGGGTATTTGCGTCATTGTTGAGCAAATATGGGGTAAAGCACAAAGTTGCAACAACATACCATCCACAAACAAGTGGCCAAGTGGAAGTTTCAAACCAAGAGATTAAAAGTATTTTGGAAAAATGGGTGAATGCAAATCAGACTGATTGGTCTCGCAAATTGGATGACGCTCTTTGGGCATATCGTACTGTGCTCAAAACACCAATTGGTATGTAACCATATCAGTTAGTGTTCGAAAAGTATTGTCACCTGCCAATTGAGCTTGAGCATAAATCTTTATGGGCATTGACGACGCTAAACCTGAACTGGGAAAAGGCTATGAAAGGGAGAGTACACAAACTCCATGAGTTGGAGGAATTTCGGTTGTGAGCATATGAAAGTTCAGCCCTATATAAGGAGAAGATGAAGAGGTGGCATGACGCCAAAATCCTTCAGTGCGAATTCTGAGTCGATTATTTTATGTTGCTCTTCAATTCTTGGTTGAGACTTTTTCCCGGTAAACTTAAATCAAAGTGGTCTGGTCATTTCAAGGTAACCCGAGTGTTCACAAATGGAGCAATTGAAATTGAAGGTAAAGAGGGTCCATCTTTCATGGGGAATGGGCAGCGTCTGAAACTTTATTTTGGATAATGTCATGAGATTTCGGTAATCAAAGTAGTGTATTTGGAAGATACTTGAAAGCATTTTCACGTCGTGCCACGACGTTAAACAAGGTGCTTCTTGGGAGGCAACCCAAGCTTTAGTTGTTTTTGAATAATGTGTGCTGAATGTGCAGGTGTAGGTGATTCTGCGATGCCATAGCTAGTTCGGCGAGCCGCCAAGTGAAACGGCGGTCCCGATCTGGCTCACCTTCATCGCATCAAGGATGTGCTGCAGTTCTAGAATATTTTGTGAAGCAGTCTTGTACCTCGGCGATACGCCGAAGAGGTTCGGCGAGCCCAATTCCACCGCCCCTGACCTCTCCTGAAGGGTCGGTGTTCTGGAAAAGTTGGCGATGATTGAAGCACACTCGGTGATACACAGATGCTATTCGGCGGGCCCAATTTTAATCGTTGTTTGGTTCCAACTGGAGAGTCAGTGCTCTAGATATTACGACGAGCTGCAGACCGTTAGGCGGTGCGCCGAATGGTTCAGCGCTCTACACAGCATTTCACTGAATGGCTACTTAGTGCAGAATTCTCCTAACCCTGTTCTTTTCATTTCATGCTATTATGTCTATTTTTATTTCGTGTTCGTTCCTTTTTACATTGAGGACAGTTTTGGATGTTTTATGGTGGGGTGGGGACTTGTTAGGAATACCACCTCTGGATGTGTTTGAATGAAGTTGTTCTCTTGCAAATTTGAGTGTCGATTTGAGCAATACCGATGAATTGAATAGGGCTTTCAATTGAACAATATGAGTGTGTATCTACGATGAGGCAAGTTGAGTTACCTAGGTCATATGTGAACTCCTAGCATCTCATTGTGACTAGCTGGTAGTTGAGTGGATCTCTTATGATGAACATTACATGCTAGCTAGAAAGTGTAAAGTGATGTTTGATAATTGTGTCGAATTCCTTGTGTGGTGAGGTTGTCTTGAATATTGTGTCTGATGATACCGAGAATTTGCCCCGTTAGTCCGATTGATCGATTGAAGCAAGCGATTGAAATGATCTTAGGCAAAAGTTTTGAAGAGTGACCCAAATTGATAATATACCTCTTTGTGGCCACCTTGTGAGAAGTGTGAACCTTCCTTGGCACCTTTTGAGCCTATCATTTTTCCTTGGAAGAAACTTGAACAACTTTGACCCATTTTTGTCCCATCGCCTAAAACCTTTATGAAGTTTTGGTTCGTTTGAATAGCCAACTTAGGCCAAAAGCCTAAGTTTGGAGTGTGGTGAAAAAAGAGGAAAGTCAAGAAGTGTAAAAAATTCTCCGTGTTGATGGATTGTTTTGAAAAAGATGGAACCCCTCCATTTAAAAAAAAGGGTGAAAATGGAAAAGGACTGAAAAAGAAAAAAAATGTGAAATAAACTGTGTGAAAGGAGTTAAAGAAATGGGGTATCCAATGAGTTTTGCTTAAATGAAATAAGAGGGGGAATTGTGAACATGTTTGAATGTGAAAGATAAGGAGAAAAAGTGATTTTCAGGCCATACTTCATGAAGGTAGAAGCCACTAAGCCAAAATAATCATACCTTTACACTCATCCCCATTACATGCCTTGAAAAGACCTTTGTGATCTTGAGTGAGCTGAAAAGAAGGTTGATTGGAAAATAAGGGCAAACCTATGGGTAGAGTCATGCATGTATTCATCTTTTGGAGAGTAAGAGTTGTATTTGATTCCGAAATCTTAATTTGTTGTGGAATTTTGTGTGAGCATGGAATCATCCTTGTTGTGAGGGAATTTGAATGTTTTTGTTGAGCTTGAACTTGCATTTGAAGCAAGCATTTTGAGCTTGAGTCTATTTGGTAATGGTGAGTCACAATTTGAAACTTAGAGTGCACAACTGAACATTGCATGCGGAATTTGAACCTCTTGCGTGCATTTGTATTGAGTCTTGGGTAGCACTATTTGTAGATATCCTTGTTGAGCCGATCGACCTTGAGATTTACTTGAGGACAAGCAAAAGTTTAAGTTGGGGGTGTTGATGAGTCTGATATTTTGACTCATTAAGGGCATCAATATCACAGTTTAATGACATCATATGCCAATTATTATCCTCTAAACTGATGTTGATGTATTGATTTGTAGCTAGGAAAACAAAAGAGAAAGGAAAGAACAATAAAAGTTGAAGATCGCGAAACCCACTCGGCAATCCGCCGAGTGGCCTCTTCACCCACCGAAAGTTACAGTGTGCTACTCCTGGAATGAGAGAAATTGGGCGAAGGACAGTCCCTATCGGTGATGCACCGATTGGATCAGCGAATGACATTTAGTCTGCCGATTATTAAAGCACGATCGATGAAGCTGCAAGCAAAACAGTGATCCAACTGAGCAAATGACGCATCGCGGAACCAATCGGCGACCCCGACGTAGACCACCTAAAGTTACGGTACAAATTAGGTGAAAACTCAAGATTAGAAGGCGATGGATAGAGGCGATTGGCGAATCGCCAACCAGTTGGCGACACCCGACTTACCTCGCCGATCTACCTCAAAGGCCAAATTTTGAAAAAGTATAAATTAATTTTTTGAAAAGACATCAGGGTATCCTGTCATTGTGATTTGGATCTCCTGTGTACCTGTGCTCTTGTTCATCACTGAAAGCATTGTGAGCAGCCTGAAATTGTCTCCTCTCATTGTGATTCTTCCCTCATCCATGTCACGCCCCGAGGCTACCCCCTCGACGCGGACACAGGACGTAAGATCACGAGTGACCCCAAGCTAACCCTGCTGGCATAACATAAGCATACTAAAAGATTTCTGACCAAAATATACTATGCGGAAGCTAAATGATGAAATGATGGGAAATACCCATTCTAAGTCTGAATATATAAAGAAACTGTGAGTTTTAAGAAACAGTTGAAGTATCAAACTCAAATCTAAAGCTGAATCTAACTATGTCTTAAATAAGCCTCTAACTGACTGGAAGTGCTGGGACATGCCCCAGCTAAATCTAGCAAAACTTAAACTAAAGAATAAAATCGAAAAGAAACATATTTGTCGTCCTCGGAGAATGAGGACTCACAACTGATACTGATGAGCTGATGATCAGGAACCGATCTATGTGTGATCTGGAAGCTGAGAACCTGGACTTACATCACGAGAAGACGTAGCGCAGAGTTTGGGTCAGTACTTGAAAGGTACGGAGCTTGCAGGATAGAGTAAAGCTAAACAATATAAACATAACTGAACAAAGCATATAACTGAGCAATGATCTAAGATAAGCATGATACTATACTTGAAATACTGAACATGAACTAACTGAATGCAATGACCAAGTTTATAACATGCTGAGAGTGAAATCTGACTGTAACTGATAACATGGTTAATGCAATAAAATCTGACCGTGAGGGAGCTACTAATAACCGACATAAAACCACATGAGCTAAATGTGGAGTCCGATGTATATGCCCCATCGAGAGGACCTAATATACCCTGCCAGAGGTATAGATGCATGACTGGCGTGATCACTAAAATGATGCCCACAGAGGGGACTTACATCCTACGGGGCACGTAGTTCTGGGACTATTCGTGTACGCTTAACCCTAGTCCAACTCGGTATTTATTCTACTCCCAACTGATTACGTAAATAACACATTATGACTGAATTTCTATAATATTGGATAGCTCAAATACTGACATGCAAAATCTGAGAATGTAACATTAATGTACTGATAATGAAACATTCGCAACTGGGGCATGTATATCTAAATATAACTGACCTAGCATGTGTAATTCATGAACTAAACGAATCTACACAACTAGGGTTCTGAATTTCATGCAAGAACTGAAGCAACAACATAATAATCTGATTTGGATCATTCTAGCAGCTAAAACCCAACAATTTCTAACATTCAAGAAACCCTAGGTCTAGATAATATCAAGGGTATAAAGATTTTGATTGAATTCTAGGGACCTAATGGGAAAAAGGAACCCACTAGTGAAATCCCACATACCTGGTGACTAATTCCACAGAGAAATCTTTTGATATCGGGGCTGGAATGGACGAAACCTTGCGGCGTTCTTGTACTAAGGCTGGTCGACTCTTTTTCCTCTTTACGTCCTAAGTTTGCTAAATTTTGCAGAATGAATTGACTAGGGTATGTTCTAATTAAGTTACTAGGCTTCAACTGACCAAAACTACGTAGTTTAGCAGTTAAACGACGTAGTTTAGGGGTCCAACGCATAAGGAAAAGACCAAAAGACCCCTGACTTAACTGTTGTCGAGACCAATCAACGGACCAGACCGACGGACCGTGGCTTGACCGACGGACCGTGGCTGGACCGACGGTCCGTGCTGGTAGTCCGTCGAATGGCGTTTGGGGCAAGGACCTGAAGGCCACGATCCATGGACCTGGACCACAGCCCGTGGTCTGACATACGGCCTGGACGTGGGTCATGCCTTAGCTAAATTTCCTGGAGGTCTGGGACTAGAAATCTGGGGTCCGACCTACGGCCCTGGACCACGGACCGTAGTCTGGCCTACGGTCCGTAGGTCCTGGCGTGGGTCTACCCTTAGCCAAATTTCCTAGACTTTCTGGGTCACCCTACGGTCCGTAGGTAGCACCTGCAACTTCTGGAATTCTGCAATTCTGGTCCCCCTTGGGAACATTCGTCCTCGAATAAAGACTAAACTAGCTGAAAATGGAGGGAAAAATCTGCAAACCCTACCACTAAGTACTGAAAACTGATTTCTAACTGAATTGAGTTCCAAGAACATGCAAATACGCTGAAAATGCAAGTACAAACTGAAGGAACATGATACTAAGACTGAATCTGCGCATAAATGACTGAAAAACTGGAGAGGAACTATTACCTCAAGCTGGAATGAAATCGGAACGAAAGAGGTGAGGATGCTTGGCCTTCATGGCGGCTTCTTCTTTCCAAGTAGCTCCCTCTACAGACTGACTCCTCCACAAAACCTTAACTGAAGAGACTTATTTGTTTCTCAACCTTCTAATCTAACGATCAAATCTCAACTGGCACATCCTCATAAGTGAGACTATCTTTCACAGCCACACTCTCTAAAGGTACTATGGATGCTGGATCACCCACACATTTCTTCAACAATGAAACCGGAAAGACCAGATGCACTGCTGCTAGTTCTGCCGGCAACTCTAACTCGTAAGCCACTTTACCAACCCTTTTCAAGATCTTGTAAGGGCCTACATATCTAGGACTGAGCTTCCCTTTCTTGCCAAATCTCATCACCCCCTTCATAAGTTACACTTTTAGGAAGACCCAATCATCAACTTGGAACTCTAATTCCCTTCTCCTTACATCTGCATAGGCTTCTGGAGACTTTGGGTTGTCTTAAGTCTATCTCTAATAAGTTGTGCTTTTTCCATAGCATCATGAACTGAATCTGGCCCTATCAAGGCTGCTTCACCCACTTCAAACCAACCAACTGGAGATCTACATCTACGCCCATACAATGCCTCATAAGGGGCCATCTGAATGCTGGAATGGTAGCTATTATTGTAGGCGAACTCTATACGAGGAAGGTGATCATCCCAACTTACCTTGAAATCGATCACAAGCTCTCAACATGTCCTCTAAGGTCTGAATAGTACGCTCTGCCTGACCATCCGTGTGTGGCTGAAATGTTGTGCTAAGATTAACCTGAGTACCGAGACCTTTCTGAAATGACTTCCAGAAATGAGAGGTAAAATGAGGACCTCTATCTGAGATGATAGACAAATAAGCCCCATGCAAACTGACTATCTCATTAATGTAAAGCTTGGCGTAGTCCGCACCCGAGTCTGTAGTCTTAACAGCCAAAAAGCATGCAGACTTAGTAACTCTGTCTACTATCACCCAAATGGAGTCATGCTGTCTGCGAGTATGAGGTAAACCTGTAATGAAGTCCATGTTGATCACTTCCCACTTCCAAGTAGGAATGTTAATCTCTTGAGTCATACCCCCTGGTTTCTAATGTTCTACCTTCACTTGCTAACAATTGGGGCACTTAGCCACAAAATCTGCTATATCCCTCTTCATGCCATTCCACCAAAAGACTTCCCGCCGATCACGGTGCATCTTAGTGGCACCTGGATGAATAGAATACCTGGAATTATGGGCTTCAGCAAGAATCTGTTGCCTCAACCCACCCACCTTAGGAACACATAATCGACCCTGATAGCGAAGCACACCATCTCTCCCTTGGGAGAATACCTCAAGTCTCTGCTGATGAACTGTACCCTTTAGTTGAAGCAATATCGGATCACTGTCTTGCTTTTCCTTAACCTCCGCTACCAATGAAGATTCTGAATCATTCTGAACTTTTACACCATCATCTGGTATGCTCATAAGGCGAACTCCCAAGCGAGCAAGCCTGTGAACATCCTTTACTAGTTCTTTCCTTTCTTCCTCAACATGTGCTACACTACCCATAGATAGTCTGCTAAGGGCATCTACTACTTCATTGGCCTTACCAGGATGGTAAAGCACATTCTTGTCATAGTCCTTGAGGAATTCAAGCCATCTCCTTCGGTGAAGATTCAACTCTTTCTGGGTGAACACATACCGAAGGCTTTTATGATTTGTGAACACATCTACGTGGACACCATATAAGTAGTGTCTCCAAATCTTAAGTGCAAACACCATTGCTGCAAACTCGAGGTCATGAGTCAGATAATTCTTCTCATGCACCTTAAGTTGTCTAGAAGCACAAGCTATAACCTTACCTCGCTGTATCAACACACAACCTAGGCCGACTCTGGACGCATCACAATAGATAACATAACCGTCTAAACCCTCTGGTAGAGTCAAAACTGGAGCTATAGTCAACCTAGTTTTCAATTCTGTGAAGCTATTCTCGCAATCATCTGACCACTGAAACTTAACCTTCTTCTGAGTCAACTTAGTCAATGGAGAAGCTATGGATGAAAATCCTTCCACGAACCTTCTGTAATAACCTGCTAGACCCAAGAAACTTCTGATAACTGTAGGAGAGGTATGTCTGGGCCATTGTTTCACTGCTTCTATTTTCTGAGAATCCACTTGGATCCCTTCACTGGATACTATATGACCAAGGAAAGGAACTGATTTTAAGCAAAACTCACATTTGCTAAATTTAGCAAACAACTAGCGATCTTTGAGAGTTTGCAAAACAACTCTCAAATGAGTCACATGTTCTTCCTCATTCCTAGAGTAAATGAGGATATCATCAATAAAGACGATAACGAACAAATCCAAATACATCTTGAATACCCTGTTCATTAAATCCATGAAAGCTGCAGGAGCATTGGTTAGTCCAAATGACATAACTACAAATTCATAATGATCATACCTAGTTCTGAAGGCTTTTTTCGGAATGTCACTATCTCTGCCTCTGAGCTGATGATAACCAGATCTGAGGTCTATCTTTGAAAAATGACTAGCACCCTGAAGTTTGTCAAACAAGTCATCAATCCTAGGGATGGGATACTTATTCTTGATTGTGACTTTGTTCAACTGTCGATAGTCAATGCACATCCTGAGAGAACCATCTTTCATTTTCACAAACAACACTGGTGCACCCCATGGCGAAATACTAGGTCTGATGAAGCCCTTATCAAGAAGGTCCTTCAGCTTCTCTTTCAATTCCTTAAGTTCACCTGGAGCCATTCTGTAAGGAGGAACATAAATAGGTTGGGTATCTGGAAGGAGATCAATTCCAAAGTCGATTTTCCTTTTGGGAGGAACTTCGGGAAGATCTTTTGGAAACACTTCTGGGAACTCATTAACTACTGGAACTGGCTCAAGAGTTGGGGTTTCGAAACTTGAATGCTTAACCCAAACTAGATGATATATATACCCCTTGGAAATCATCTTTCTGGACTTAAGGTAAGAAATGAATCGACCCATAGGCGTTAAGCTACTACCCTTTCATTCTAAGATTGGTTCGTTTGGAAACTGGAAACAAAAAATCCTAGTTCTACAATCGACTGAGGCATAACAGGAATGTAACCAATCCATGCCTAGAATGATATCAAAGTCTACCATTTCTAACTCTACAAGATCTGGTTAGGTGACTTTCTGAGAGACTGTGACAGGGCAATTTTTGTATACCCATTTAACTATAACTGGGTCACCGACTGGAGTAGAGACTGAGAAGGGTTCTGAGAAAGTTGGACTAACATCGAATTTGACTACTATATAAAGAGTTACAAAGGAAAGAGTAGCCCCTGAATCTAACAAAACATAAACATCTAAGTTCAAAACTTGTAATGTACCAGTGATCACATCAGGAGAGTCTTCCTGATCCTGGCGAGTCTGAAGAGCATAAAACATGTTTTGGCGCTGACTGCCACTTGTACCAGATGAGTTACCCTGCTGAGTCGGGCGACCTGTTGATGCTACTGAAGTTGTGGACTGAGCTCTACCATTATTACCTCCTTGACCCTTTTTAGAAGGACAATCTCGCAACCTGTGACCAGACTGACCATACCCAAAGCATCATTCCTTTCCTGCAAGACACTGGCCCGGATGGTTCTTACCACACTTAGGACAAGTTTGGTAGGTTTTGGTACCTGAAACACTCCTCTAAGACTTACAGTCCAACAACAACATAGCATTTCTACACTGTTTTCACCAAGTCGGATACCCTATACATAAACTTGTTCATCTGAGCCCTGGAATCGGCAACCATGTGAGGAGCATACCTCGAGAGTTGGGTGAACTTTAGTCCATATTCTTGGACTGTCATGTTACCTTGCCTCAAATTCATAAACTCCAGAGCCCTTGCCTCCCGCAACTCTCTTGGGAATAACATGTCCAGAAAAGTCTCACTAAAGCATTTCTAAGTGATAGGAGCTGCATTTGTACCCCTGTTCTCTTTCCATTGAGTATACCATATATGAGCTACATCCTTAAGTTGATAGGATGCCAACTCAACCCTATCATTACCAGTAACCTGCATCACTTCAAAGATCTTCTTGACCTCATCGATGAAATTTTGGGGATCCTCACCAATCTCCGATCCTAAGAACTCAGGCAGATTCATCCTAACAAAATCATGAACTCTAGTTGCAGCTGACCCAACATTAGCATTTGCAAGAGCTGGAAACTGCTGGTTGTTCTGGTTAGTCACACTCTGAGCCAAAAGTTGGATAGCGTTCCAAAACTCTGCATTCAAAACTTCCTGATCTGGGACTGGAGGAGCCACGTTAGCATTCCTTGCGTTAGCTCTACGAGGAGGCATGATCTGAAACGCATAACGACGAGTTAGAAAGGAGATCATACCCACGCACGATAAGAATATCAAGAAAGTGAGGCTTTCCTAAAACATTTCGTAGCTTCCCCCTCATTAGATGTGGTGCACTTCACACCCATGAAAAGGACTCTACTTAGTGCGGCTTTTCAGACATCCTAGGACACTTAAACCTAATGCTCTGATACCAAGTTTGTCACACCCCGAGGCTACCCCCTGGACGCGGACACGGGACCTAGGATGATGAGTGACCCCAAGCTAACCCTGCTGGCATAACATAAGCATACTAAAGGATTTTTGATCAAAATATACTATGCGGAAGCTAAATCATGAAATCTAAAGATGAATCTAACTATGTCTGAAATAAGCCTCTAACTGACTAGAAGTGCTGGGACATGCCTCCGCTAAATCTAGGAAAACTGAAACAAAAGACTAAAATCGAAAAGAAACATGTCTGTCGTCCTCGGAGATTGAGGACTAACCACTGATACTGTTGAGCTGATGATCGGGAACCGATCTATGCGTGATCTGGAAGCTGAGAACCTGGACCTACATCATGAGAAGATGTAGCGCAGATTATGTGTTAGTACTTGAAAGGTACTGAGCATGCATGATAGAGTAAAACTGAACAATATAAACATAACTGAACAATGCGTATAACTGAGCAATGCTATAAGATAAGCATGATACTATACTAGAAATACTGAACATGAACTAACAGAATGCAATGACCAAGTTTATAACATGCTGATACTGAAATATGACTGTAACTGATATCATGGTCAATGCAATAGAATCTGACTGTGAGGGAGCTGCTAATAACCGACATAAAACCACATGAGCTAAATGTGGAGTCTGATGTATACACCCCACCGAGAGGAGCCAAAATACCCTACCAGAGGTATAGAGGCATGACTAGCGTGATCACTAAAATGATGCCCATAGAGGGGACTTACATCCTACGGGGCACATAGTTCTAGGACTATTCGGGTACGCTGAACCCTAGTCCAACTCGGTATTAAGTCTACTCCTAACTGATTATGTAAATAACATATTGTGACTGAATTTCTGTAATACTGGATAGCTCAAAATACTAACATGCAAAATCTGAGAATGCAACATTAATGTACAGATAATGAAACATTCGTAACTGGGGCAGGTATATCTGAATATAACTGACCTAGCATGTGTAATTCATGAACTAAACAAATCTACACAACTAGTGTTCTAAATTTCATGCAGGAACTGAAGAAACAACATAATAATCTGATTTGGATCATTGTAGCAGCTAAAGCCCAACAATTTCTAACATTCAAGAAACCCTAGGTCTTGATAATATCAAGGGAATCAAGATTCTGACTGAATTCTAGGGACCTAATGGGCGAAAGCAACCCACTAGTGAAATCTTACATACCTAGTGACGAATTCCACAGGGAAATCTTTCGATTTCGGCATTGGAATGGATGAAACCTTGCTGCGTTCTTGGACTAGGGTTGGTCAAATCTTTCTCCTCTTTACGTTCTAAGATTGCTAAATTTTGCAAAATGAATTGACTAGGGTAAGTTCTAATTAAGTTACTAGGCTTAAACTGACCAAAATAACGTTGTTTAGGGGTTAAACGACGTAGTTTAGGGGTCCAACGCATAAGGAAAAGACCAAAAGACCCCCGATGGTCCGTGCTGGTCTTCCATCGAATAGAGTCTAGGGCTCGGACCTGAAGACCACGATCCACGGACCTGGACCATGGCCTGTGGTCTGACCTACGGTTCGTAGGTCCTGGCCATGGGTCATGCCTTAGCTGAATTTTCTGGAGTTCTGGACTAGAAATCTGGGGTCCGACCTACGACCCTGGACCATGGACCGTAGTCTGACCTACGGTCCGTAGGTCCTGGCATGGGTCTACCCTTAGCCAAATTTCCTAGACTTTCTGGGGAGGAGCTGCAGGTGGCCATCCATGGACCCCACCTACGGTCTGTGGGTCACCCTACAGTCTGTAGGTTGCACCGTTGGTGGCACCTGCAACTTCTAGAATTTTGCAATTCTGGTAGTTCTAGCATACGGGGTGTTACAGTCCATATGTAGGTCATTTATTCCTCCTTTCAAGACCAGGAGGATATCCATGAAGTTGAAAACAAATAGCTTGAGTGTGTCCATTTGTTTATAGTAGTCGCAGGATGCATTGGGATCATAGCTAGGGATGTTAGGGGATTTGTGTTTAGGGACTTGTGTTTGTGAATTTCGAGTAGTAAACATAGCATGTAACTCAGCCTATCCACCACTAGTAGTTTGTGATATCCTACGCTGACTTTCTCTCTCAATCAACATGGAGTAGGCCTTATTTAGGGAAGGAAGAGGTATCATCATGAGGATCTGACCTCGTGCTTGATCATATGAGTCATTAAGACCCATAAGAAATTGCAGCAGCTTTTGATTATGCATGAATGCTACAAAATCTCTTGAATTTGGGCAGTCGCAACTAGGTACAGGGGCTAAGCTATCAAATTCCACCCACAGTTCTCGCAATCGAGCGAAGTATACATAAACGGTGCTCGTACATTGACTGATGGTTGAAATTTCTTTGTGTAATTGGTAAATTCGACTTCCATCGACCTTATCATACCTTTCACACAGATCCTTCCACACAGATGTTGCATTCGTAGAGTAGACGATCCCTCCAAGTAGTTCCTTCGACACACAATTCATGATCCATGAGAGGACAATGACATTACATCGTTCCCACAGAGTTTTTAGATTTTCCCCATACGCTTCTTTTTTGCAGGATCCATCAATGAATCCGAGCTTGTTTCTACCCAGTATTTCTATTCGCATGGCTCTGCTCCACACAGAGAAGTTTTCAGATCCAGTTACCTGAATCGAAATTAAAATAACACCTGAATTGTCGATGTTATTCAAGAACAGAGGATGATTATGACTCAATTTTTCCAGTAACTCATTATCGACAGTTGTCATGGCTACACCAATTCCTCAGAAGATAGCACAGATTGTGCGTGGTTGATCGCAAATACAATAACTGCAGTGATTGAAAATGCTCTGATACCATGTTCGATATCCTGAATTAGGATATTTTGACGAACAATTCCTTGACTCTGGAATGTTCTATGAGCTAAGAGCAGAGAGTTGAGAGAAAATGTAGTTTCAATGTATCTGTTAATTAACCCCAACTAAGTGTTTGTTAACATATATACATGAATAGGAAAGTATCGTCTAACTACCCTTACTAACTTTTGCTAACTAGACCTCTAGATTATACTAATTACATATTGACCTCAATTGACTCATGGGATGCCTTCTCTAATAACAAGAAAACAAAATATTTATAAGGTAACAGGTGAGCAATTGATCAAGAAACATGTAAACTGATCAAATCTAATAGACAAATCATATTCACTAAATGAAAAATTGAGATAAGAAAGCAAATTTACCTGTTTCAGAGCAGCGACTGAGACAACGAAATTGAGGAGTTTTCTACGACCACAAATGAGAGGAGCTCCGACAAACTCCGATGAACCAACGACTCGAAAATGGAAAAAAAGAAAAGTGTGTCTTCCTCTGAAATGCTCTTTTTACTATCCAAGAATCCTATTTCTTAAAAAAAGATTTGTGTTTTTTGGTGGTTCCCAAAGTTGTATTTTCCATCCCCTTAACAGTGAAAGAACAGGGGTAATTATAGGCTGAAATTGGGATTGAAAACGGGGGGAAAACGGGTTGAAAGGATTGGATTAAGGAAAAAGGAATTCGAAATTCAAAAATATGTACCAATTTCCACAAATTCTTCAACTAATCCAAAAGAGGTGGACGTCATTTATCAACTCGAGTGTCCTAGAGCTCTAGGTGGCTCAATCATACGCGAGCAAGGACAAATCATAGGTTGCTGGCAGCTGAACTTTGCACCTCTACAAGTACAGGCAGAAAAAGGAAGGCTCCGTGTATGGATGTGTACTGTTGACGCCGTTTGAAAGTTGTCGCTGATATTGATGCGTCTTTGACGCTATGTACTGTTCTATGTTTCGTGATTTGGATCACTAGGAAGAAGAAGAAGAAAAGTATAGGGTCGATTGAGGCGTTCTCGTATTCGTTTGTATTGAAACGCTGGTGGGTTTCTTGGCGTATGGGTCGGGTATTGTACGTGTTGTATTGGTGTTGGAATTGTTGTTGTATTGAATTGGTATATGGCTGCTTTAATTTGGAAAATTTGGGCTGGTTGAGAATTTGGTGGGCTGCGCATGGAATTGGGCTCAGAAATAAGGGAATTGATTCAAGAACTATGTAAAATAATGTTACACATGGATTTATAGAGTGGACAAGAAAATGCAGTTCTACACGGTTTAAATGGTTCCTTGCTTTACACATCTGGCCAATTGGATTTAAAACATAACCTAAAATGAGTTGGTTAGCAAATTCGGCTAAAATTCAAATAAGATGAATTGATATTAATTAATTAAAAAGCTTCTTAATCTTAACAAAATAATATAATTAACTTAATATTAAACTAAATATTTTAAAAATTATAACCACAATTTAAATTAAAGTAAATTAACAAAATAATTAACTAAAATGCAAAATATTTTTGAGACGATTTTCAAATATTTATAAAATATATAAATGATATATTTTTTATTTTAAAATAAAAAATAAATCACAAAATTATTTTAAAATTTACTTGAAAACATTTAGATTTTCTAAAACTAATTATTTTAAAATCATTTGAAATTGAAGAGGCTCAAGGATTAATATACATTATGGAGGTCCAAAATTGGGTGTCAACAACTTTTCCTCGTTTGACTTGGATTGATGAAAGAAATTCGAGGCAAATTAAATTGACGAATCCAATTTTGGCCGACAACATCTTTATCCCTCAGAAAAAGGGCTTTTGGTACGGACTTAAGGAATTATGGTCGAACCGCGGTATCGGGTTTCCTACATGTTTCAGGCCACTTGTAGTTCGATATACTTGATTTAACACATGATTTTGAAACAATTCAAACACTATCCCGATACCGAATTATGAAGGAACCAGAATGCTCGAGAATAATATTTAAAAGAGAATGTTGGAGCTCTCTACATCCATAAGTAAAAACTTACATGGACATAATTTTCAAAGCTTTTGGTGCATTGTCACTCAGATTAGAAAGGTTGCTCCTAGTGAAAACAAAAAAATTCCGGGTGCGAAACTGAAACTGAAAAAATCAAAGAAAAACTCATATGCCTTCTGATAGGGGTGTGGTTTGATTGTGGTTGAAGTTTCTCCTCAGCTCGCGTCCTAAGAGTATGATATTTCTCTTCGAACTTTTTTCGAGTTCGCTGCTAAAAAAAAGTTCCACGTTGTGCTGCATCCTTTTTGATATTGTCCGCACATGTGGTTTGATTTAAGAATTCATCCTCTTGGATGCTCTCAACAAAAAATTGTTAGTAGAAACTGTAACTTAAATAGAGAAGTTCTAGGTTTTACCGTATTCAACACATTTTCTTTTCTCTAAATGTTCTGACGTCAGCCTCCAACGGTTTTGACGCAGTAGATGATGAATTGATATGATGCGACATAATGATGACTTTCTCGATAATGCAATATTGTTGATGACAATACTTCATTGATAGGATGATGATACTTCATTTGTAATACGACAATGATCCATTGGCAGGATGATGTTGGTCCATGATAGGATGATGACATCGATGCTCGATGGATAAGATTATAATTCTTCATTGATGATCCATTGGCAGACTGATGTTGAAGAACATCCATTGGTAGGATGACCATAGTAAAGATCCGTCGGTAGGATGATGTTGATCCATTGGTGGGATGATGCATATCCATTGGAAGGATAATGATAATGAAGATCCATCGGTAGGATGATGATGATGATCTATTCAACAATGATAGTATCACCTATGATAATATAATGAGTATGGCCCTCTTGGTGGTTTAAATATGCAATGTCCCTTTTGGCATTGGAAGATGCAATGGCCCTTTTGGGATTTGCATGTATGTGGCCCTCTCGGTGGTTTGAATATGCAATGGCATTTGAAGATTCAACGTCCCTCTTGGCATTCTGAATAAATGATGGCCCTCCCACCCGTTTGAATATTTGATAGCCCTCTTGGAATTAGAAGATGTAATGGCCCTCTCGGCGGTTTGAATATGTAATGGCCCTCTTGGCATTTGAAGATGCAATGACCCTTTTGGCATTGGAAGATACAATAACCCTTTTGGGATTTTCATATATGATGGCCCTCCCGGAAGTTTGAATATGTGATGGCCCTCTTGGCATTGGAAGATTTAATGGCCCTCTCGGCTGTTTGAATATATAATGACCATCTTGGCATTTGAAGATGCAATGACCCTCTTGGCATTGGAAGATGCAATGTCCCTTTTGGAATTTTCATATATGATGGCCCTCTCGGCGGTTTGAATATGTAATTTCCCTCTTGGCATTGGAAGATGCAATGTCCCTCTTGGCATTTTGAATACATGATGACCCTCCTGGTGGTTTGAATATGTAATGGCCCTCTTGGCATTGGAAGATGAAATGTCGCTCTTGGCATTTTGAGTACATGATGGCCCTCCCGGCGGTTTGAATATGTAATGGACCTCTTGGCATTGGATGATATAATGGCCCTTTTGGCATTTGCATATATGATGGCCCTCTCGGCGGTATGAATATGTAATGGCCCTCTTGGCAGTTGAAGATGCAATGACCCTTTTGGCATTTGCATATATGATGGCCCTCTCGACAGTTTGAAAATGCAATGACCCTTTTGGAAATGATATTAACTACTTTGATAATACGACATGAATGACTCTCTACATAATAAAGACGATGTCCCTCTGGGTGGTTCACATTACCGTGTATGATATCGACGGGATATGTGAATTATTTTCAAACGTTCTTGATGTTGAAAAATGTAATTTGATGTCATTGAAGATACTTGTACATGTTGAGAGTGATCCTTTCACTTGTTCCTATTTTGAACATTTTGTGTTCATTGCGACTCATGCTTCTTTGGAGATTTGAACAAGGTGTTGTTGCTCGTATTCTTAACTGCTTCTTTTTCTTCTAAAGAACTTCCATAACTTTCCTGTACCTACCAAAAAAAATTGTCAATTTTGGGGAGATCTTTGCCCTTTTGAGTTCTCCATATTCATGGAATGGAGGAATATGATGATCTTGAGGCAATCTTATAGACCTGTATCCACAGAAAAATTGTTAGTTTTTAAAACAAACTGATCTGTGTTGACTTCTTCAATCGCTTGCTCGTTGTCTTCCTATATTCAGTTGATCACTCTGATCTCTCGCTTCTCGATAGACACAAGATGAAATTATATAAAATATATGACATATTGAAAAATCTTTAAGGAAAAAGAATTTTTCGAGAATCAATTTGGAAAAGGTCACTGTCAAATGTGATGTCATGCATAGCTTAAGTGAACGTCTTGTTTTGGAGAATTCAAAAGATCCTTGAAGCTTGAGAAATTTCTGACATGGTCCTCTCAAAATTTATTATAATTGGGAAGTTTTGCAGATGGCTGTGAAATTCAATGGTGTTGGAGATTGCTGAAGTTGACTATGAACTTTAACCATGCCAGAGTTAATCTGAAGTTCGCTTTAAACTTCTAATCATGCTCGAAATATTCAAAAATAACTATAATCTTCTTGTGATTCTTGAAGAAAATTTTGAAACCATCCTCAAAAATTTCTGTCCCAGTTAGATGTCTTGGAGTTTCTCAAACTGTTGATATATAACTTGTAGAATTTTTGAGACCCTCTCAAAAATTTTGTCCCAGTTGCAACTCACAATGTATCTTGAGTCGTGATTGTTGGAGAGATCCTCTTATTGATAATTTTTGAGTCCCTCTCAAAAATTCTGTCCCAGTTTCTACTATAAAGAAAAATAGAAATCTTACAGGAGATATGAACGAACCGTTATGGCACCTACGTATCCCTTGAGGCAGGAATCAAGTCAAACGTAGTTCAAGTACAAAGGGGAAATATTGAAAGTGGATAAACGGGTGACCGAGGCTGACACGGGCTGCCTACGTATCTCATTCTTGAGAATTTAGGTCAAACGTAGTTCATTAGAAAGGATAACTTTCTAACTATAAAACATAATATGATTACAGGCAAATGATGCGATTACAAGGGAAGAAATAATAGAAACTCTGAACCTTCAAACATAGTATCTTTTGAGAGCACCTGAGTCGACTGACGACTCGTGATATAAATATCTACGCCCAACCGCAACATGTAATCAATCAAATGTATTGATGTTTTGTCTAAGAAAATCGATGAGTTCTCTTTTCTGAGCTTCGGTCAGTTAAACGTTGATTCATGTTTTTTTGAAATGTTCATCCTTTTCTAGATTCACAGCTTTATTATCATCCAGATTTGACATATCGTGATTCTCGAATTGTTTAAATTCTTTGGCAATGTATTCAAATATCATGATCTTCTCATCATACTCTTAGAACACATCGTCATCTACCTCATCTATTAATTTGGCTTGAGACATGACATGATTTTGATAGATTTAAAATTATTTTTACTGAAATAAAGACTGTTAGATAGTAGAATTAAAGCAAGTGAAATAAATTTTTCGCAATAGAGGAGGCTTTCATTGAAAATAAGGATATATGAACTTTGGCCATGACCATGGGCCATTTTGCTTTTTTCAAAACATTATGTAGGAAATTAAAACATAATTAGGTAAAATGACATAGAAGGTGGGTTTCGTGCCTCATTCGGACTACCACCGATTTTAGGAATGGCATAAAATTCATCTTTGTCTATCAAGATGAGTGAGGAATCAATAACAGATTGGAATTCCAATTACACAGTTGCTCCACTGGCTCGGGGTCTCGTATGCCTGGTGTCTCGATCAATTCCTCCAGCACAACGTCACCTTCTTCAAGAAGATCCCTAATTCCTTTTCTGAAGCTGCCATCATTGACATATTTTTCTACCAGAAAGGACTGATACAAATGAGGCAAAAGGTTTTGGTGGACTATGATTAGTCTCCTTCTTGTTCTGACCCTTTCTTGGCACTAAAGCAAAAGCTTGATGGGGTGCCAGGATAACAAATTTTGATTTCTCAATTACGCTCGATGAAGCTACAATTTTTCTCAAGATTATCGAGTTCGGTTGGGATTATAGCTTTACCCATATAACAATCTTCTTAACCTCAATCATGTTAATGGTAAGCCCCCCACGATTAGGCAGTGAATTACTATTGGCATAAGAAGTGACAGTTTGGAGAGTGACAATCTTTTGATCAATCAAGTCCTAAATATATGCCTCAAATTGATGCAATTCTCAGTGGTATGTCTAAAAACTCCTGAATGGTAAGCACAACGATGATTGAACCTGTAATGTATGAAATTGACATTAACATTTTTTGGATCAACTGTTTGTATCAGACCAACTGCTTTCAATCTCACAAAAAGTTGATTTCGACTTTCAACCAAAGGAGTAAAGACTTGAGGAGGTTTCTTCTCAAGTTTTGGACCAGGAAGATTATAATTATTTCGCGGAGGTGGAGGTACATGATGATAAAGTGGAGGATTTTGGCAAGTAGATGATGTTGTTTGAAAATTTTTGTATTGTAGAGTTTGATAGATAAGAGGGGCATTTTGGTAATTTAGCAATGAGACTTGGTAACTTGATTGAACATTTGGGTAATTTGTTAATGAAGCTTGGTAATTTGGTTGAACATTTGGGTAATCTGACTGTAGAGCCTGGTAATTTAGAAATGGTGCTTGATAATTTGGTTGTAAATCTGAATAATTTGGTGGCAAAGCTTGGTAATTTGGTTGAACATTTGGGTAATCTGACTGTAGAGCCTGGTAATTTAGAAATGGTGCTTGATAATTTGGTTGTAAATCTGAATAATTTGGTGGCAGAGCTTGGTAATTTGGTTGGATGTAAATGATAGGGTAAGGATTTTGCGGAGCTAAGGAGTATGTTTTGGATGGTAAAGGCTTTCAAACATTGTGACCCGCACGTCTCTTTTACTTTTGGCTCGATTCAAATGAGATAGAGGAAACATCTTTCCTTTTTCTCCTAAATGGTCCTGAGGATTCATCTTGAGAAGTCATTCGGGTGGTTTTTCCGGTATCGAGACTGCCTTTAATAGCCTCACCAATTTTGACTATCTCACTGAACATCCCTCCTAAAGAGAAACATCATACTGTAGTACTCCGGCTCTTGAATGCGCACGAAGACTTCAATAATCTCTTTCTCAGTCATGAGAGGTCTAACCCTTGCAGCTTCTCTTCTCCAACGGTAGGCATATTCTAGATAGCTTTCAGTAGACTTCTGATTGATTCTCTCCAAAGAGTATTGATTAGGAATGAATTCTACATTGTAACCAAACCTTTCAATGAAGTCTTTAGCCAAAGCGTTCCAACTTGGCCATTGTTTCATTTCTTGAGAAATAAACCATTCAAAAGCTTCTCCTTTCAAACTTCGACTAAAGAGTCGCATTAACAAAGCCTCATCTTTTCCAACTCCCGCAAATTGGTTGCAATAAGCCCTCAAATGAGCAAAATGATTTTCAACTCCACTAAAAGTGTAAGATTTTGGTACTTTAAAACCTCCCGGAAGCTCCAAATGTTGATGAATGCACAAATCCTCATAATTAAATCCCATAATGTCCGGGGTGTATTGAAAGTCCTTCATTGCATTCAAAACTTCCTCTTTGATGCTTTGCTCAGCCTTTCCTTGTATGACCTTCCAATCCTCCTTCTTCTCATAATGATCGAGTTCAAAATGTATGGTAAATGGAGGGTATGATTCTGACGATGTTGGAATATGAAAAATGGTTCTTAGAGGTATGAGTTGAGTAGCAGATGGACTTGAACAATTTGAGTGGGAATTTGATTAATGGGAGGAAAATTTTGTAGATTGTCGGTATTTAGATTTTGAGGATTAGGTAGCTTTTGGTGTGAGGAGATAGCATGATGTGGGTTAGGGGTAGTTAGGTTGTTGATGGAGGGTTTTGGAATCGTAGCGGTGCATGAATTGTTTAGAAGATGTTCGGATGTTGGATTCGAAGTAGGAAAATGGAGTGGAGGCCCTCCATTGTCTGGAGTAGGAGTGTTGGCAACGATAGCCAGATTTGTAAAATCTCGGGACTTATCTATTTCAGCACTCATTTCAGCAATCTGTTGGAAATATTATGCAATCAACTAGTTCTGTTCAACAATGATAGGGTCATTCATAGTAATTTCAGTGAAATCAGTATTCTCAGCATTTTCAACCACATTTTCTTTGACTTTTGACAAATATAGATCGGAGAAGGAATCTTTGGGGTCTTTAGACCTTGTGAAGTATGGATGTTCTGTCATTTTCTCAACACAGATCAGTTTTGGCTACCTGAAAAGGAAAATAACTCAAAAGATAAACATGTTAGTCTATGTAGATGATAAAGAATACAAAATATCACACACATGACTGCAAACACATATGAGTTGCTTTACTTGAAGATAAACTAGCCCACAGATATAGAAAAGTGACTAAATAGATAGGAATTAGTCTATTTGATTTTGGGATTAGTGAATCAGAGAAGTCAACTTTCATGGAGCCGAGGTCCTTTTATACTTCTGATTTTCGATTCAGATGAAACTCTAATCTCCTTGCATGGGTTGGAAAAAAATCGAATTTCTCAAAAATGGGGACCGAGTCTTGAAAGACTGCTTATGTATCTCATGGAGGAGAATTCAGGTCCTACGTAGTTCGACTAGCTTAAATATTCTTTTTTTAATTGAGATGGAAGGTTAACCTTTTTCTCAGAAGGGAGAGTAAAGATTTAAAAGTGGTTCAAATTTGTTGGGAGACTAAAGACTAGAAGAGTATCTGAACGCACTTTGATAGGGACTTGATATTTGTAACACCCCAGAATTTTTTTGAACTAAGACTCGAACCATCCTTCGTTGTGAGTAGGATTTTACCAAGAAATTTAAAATTTCTTAATTATTAAGGCCACACTAGATATAGCACCTTGAGTTCCAAAAATAATTAAAGAGAATTCATTCAAGTCATTCCTTCGTTCTTTTAAGTTTTGGGTCAACTTCAAACGACCATAACTTTCAGTACAGGATAATTTAGGAGGCCAACAAGATATCATATAAAATATCTCTGAGTCCTCTTTCCAACGCCACTGCGTTTGCTAATTTTTGAGCCGTATGAGGGAGATATGCCCTTTGAAGTCAGGCTGTCCATTTAAGGAAAGTTATACGAAAATAGGAGGGGTATTTTAGTCTTTTCCTTACCCCACTTATTCTAAACGCGAATTACACCCAATTAAGGGTCTAAACTGATTAGAATCAGTTTCATTGTTCCCCAAAAGTGTTTAGAGTTTTAGAGAGAAGATTCAAGAGGAGAAAAAGTTCAAAGTTTCAAGCGTTCGTTCAAGAAATTCAAGATTTCGCCAAGAACCTAGTTCTTTGAGGTATGTAGGCTTCCATAGTGTTGGGTTTGTTCACCCACACACCAATCATGAGTTTCTTTTACAAATCTATCCGTAAATATTGAGCAATTTAATTTCTTGGTAAGTGTTCTTGAAGTTTCCTTATCTATTAAGTTTTGATGTAAGATTTTACTTGGGTCAACTTCAAACGACCATATCTCTTAGAATATAAAGAGTTACGTGGTCCATAACCTATCAAATTAGAGGTATTTGAATCTACTTTCCAATGCCACCAATTTCGCGTCAATCCAATTTTTGAGTAAAAATTTATGACCATTTAAGTAACCTGATATAGTGCTGTTACGAATTAGCTGGCGGGCAAACATTAAAAAGGGTCATTTTTGTCATTTTACTTCTAAGAAAACCCTAAACGAATTTCTTGACTAATAAAAGGTTCAAAACAATCAGATTTTTATCTTTTAATCCATCATTCTCTTCTCTCTCAAACCCTAGGAAAAAACCCTAAGAAAAATCAAAGTCGAAGACTCCATTCAAGATTCTTTCAATCTTTTTCAAGATTCTTATTCAAGGTAAGTCTTTCTCCAAGAATTCCATTCTTTTAAACTCAAATTCCTCCATACAATTATGAATTACCAATTAAAATCATAATTCTTGGCCATAGATATTTCAAGAAATTAATTCAAGAATCTCAAGAAAGGTTTTCATGATCGCTTACGTTCAAGCTAGGGTTTCAAGGCTTCTAATGAAGTTCTTCTTCAAGATTCTTCAAGATTCTTCAATATTCTTCAAGAACCTTGTTCTTTCAGGTATGTAAGACTATCATAGTTTTGGACTAGTTCATCCTCACGCCCTACATCTACTTTCAGATCAGTAAAAAAAGTAATCTAGGATTTTTTCCCTAGATTTGAGTATTCTTGAGATAAGTTGATTTTGAGTTGTTGAGTACATGTTTCTTTTAAAAATTATATTCCTAATTATTTAGTTTCTATATTGTTATTGAGATCCTTGAGTTGATTTGTTCATGTCTATATTTCAGCATGAACCCTATTTTGAGTTATAAAACTTGAGAAGCTTGAGATAGAGTTTCTAAAACATGATTAGTATGACGATTGAGTATGAAATCAATGTTTAAGTAGTATGATATCTAGTTATGTCATCAATGTTTAAGCAATATGGTATCTAGTATGCCATCAATGTTTATGCAGTATGATATCTGGATATACCATCAATGTTTATGCAGTATGAATTCCCGAGTCATTAATGATCATATAACAATATGATTTTGTTATATTTTTGAGAAAGTGATTTTAAATATAAATTGAGCAAGAGTATAAGGGAACTAAGTATTCCCAAATATATTAGGTTTTATATTCATAAAAGAGAAAATTTGATTTCTAAATGAGTTATGAGTTCAAAGGATATTTCAAGAGCAGTTACCTCTTTTAAGAGGGTAGTTTGAGCAATTATCTCAAACCAGAGAAAGAGTTATGTTTTTAAACATATGAGCATGAGTTATATATATTATTCGGAGTAGTATTGTGCACCTATATGGGGATGAGTTCAGACAACTCAAAATCCTCATAAACCATGTATGCCAACATGGGTAAAGGATCATACTTTTTAGATGATTCCTTATTGCTTTTTAAGCATAACTTAGTGGATCCACTTAGTAGTAGGTTCTATACCCCGACAAAGTATAAGATAGTTCTAGCAGCGTGGGCGAAACGTTGTATCATCACATAGCTCATAGTGATGGTTGTCGGTTAGAGAATCTACCACATAGTTATATTGTATTTTTATATATAAATTGAGTTGTTATTGTATTATTTAATACATTTAGTTTCTATCTACTATTTTAAAAGCTTTTCATATATTGCATCTTTTATTGTTGTTTTATCTTGAGTTAAGTATCCACAGTTGAGTATCTTGAGTTGAGTACCTTTGAGTTGAGTATCATATCTTTGAGTTGTGTATCTAATCTTTGATTTGAGTATCTTATTCTTGAATTGAGTTTAGTTGAGTAAGTCGAGAAGAGGTAAGTATGTTTTCTTTTTATCAAGTTCAAGCTTATGTTTATGTTTTAGAATTCTCCTTACATGCTCGTACATTCCATGTACTGAGCCACTTGGCCTGCATCATTTCATGATGCAGATACAGGTATTCAGGATCATCAACAGGTGCTTCGTTGAGGTCATATGATATTTCAGTCAGCTTTGGTGAGCCTTTTCATATTTCAGAGGACTTCACCTTTATCTTAAAGTTATTAGTTTTACGATATCGTTGGTCTTGTCCTGATATTCTTCTGTAATAGTAGAGGCTTCATAGATAGAGTTGAGGAGTTTTCTGTATTTACTTTTTTTCAGTATTGTATAGACTTTTAAAAAAAAGTTGAGTATTTGAGTTCAATGAAATTTAATTCTGTTTTTAAGCTTTTGTATGCTTGAGTTAGTCTTTCGGTTGTAGTCAGCCAGGATGAGGGTTCTCTTGGGGACCAACAATGGTTCTCGAGTGCCGGCCACGTCCAGGGTGTAGGCTCGGGTCGTGAAAAACTTAGTATCAGAGTACAGAGTTCAATAGTTCTAGGGTGTCTATGAAGTCGTGTCTGTAGAGTCCTAGTTATCGATGTGAAGCGTGCCACATCAATAATTAGGAGGTTGCAACATTTAGGAACTGTCTCACTTTTTTCATACTCTTAATCATGCAATAGAGCTATGTCATAGAGATTTATTCATACTCGTGTGTTTCTCAGATTCATTCGACTACCTGTCATACTAGAGGTGGTTGGAAAGAAAATTCAGTCCCTTATAGATGAGTTGCTCTTAGCAAGATTCTTGAGGAAGTCATGAGACTCCGGATGGGCTTTGGAGAAGCCCATGAGTGAGTTCTGTGTTGAGTTTCAGAGGAATGCACTTATGTTCATATGAATCGTGTGTTTGAGCTAAAAGCAAGTAGTACACTCTTCCCTAAACCTTATTCAGCTGAGACCTTTAAGAGGATGGTATGTTTAGAGCTTGGGTAGTATTTTTGCCCTAAAAGATAGTATGAATTACGAGATCATGAGAAGTAGTAGTGAAAGTGCCCAGAAATACAGGAAAGTATGCAGAGGTTCAGTAATCTAAGGAAAGGAGATAGTGATGGGGCAGATTATGTTATTGCAATCATGAATCCAGTGAGTTATAAGTGATGAGTTTCCCTTATATGTAAAATAAGGAATAATAATGTTGTAGAGAGTTCTAGATAGAAGGAAGAGGAATAGTTACTAGTCATGATGAGATAGAGTATATTTTTTACCAGAATATAGTTGATGTCAATGTGCCATCGTGTTAGAGAAGACTAAATTCATATGTTGAATAATCGAGCAGAGTATTCATGAGGTGGTAGACCCAAGCTAGGCTTATGAATTTTGAAGGGGGAAACCCCATGGTATTTAGAGGATGATAGAACTATTTGAGAGATAATGCATAGTAAGTGAGTAAGTAGTACTTAAGTTATGAAGTTGAATATGATGGTAATTTATGAGTATGGAGACTAAGAGGTAAGGATCGGCTACTTGTAATAAGGTCCTAGTGGACGAGTGTTTCTAAATTTGCATCGAGTAGTTGTAAGTTGGTATAGTAAGGGAGCAATCATATTGATATTGGGGTTTAGTAATAAACATTAAGCTTGAATTTGAGATGAGTGTCTTGATCAAAAGGATGGGAACATGAGGGTGATGATGTTGTCTTGAGATTTGAACTACAAGACCTGACATAGAGTAGGTGAGGAATTGAGGTGATTAGCTACAATAAATATGAGTGGTACAAGTGAGATACCCTAAACCTCTTTATAAGGGCAGTGAAGTGTGGCTAAGTTGCAAGAGTAAAAAGAGCATTACGAAGTGTACCGAGACGGTATGTAATCAGAAGAGGTTAACAAAAACACCTTAGAAAGAAGTCTTAGTACCTGCTTATAGAGAGTTTGGTAGTCATGAGATAAGCTTCTCCGAGTGTTAGAGTAAAAGAGGATGTAGACCAGTTAGAGATGTTGGAATAGGTCCATAGCCTTCAAGTGTAAGCTTTAGACCTAAGGGGGAGATGATAAGATTGGAAATCAAGTCAAGTGTTGAGAATAAGATAGTAATGAGTTCAAAAGAGTATGGGAGATATCTTTTCAGAGGTCCTTTTAGTAACAGAGTAATGTTAGAAAGAGAAGGTTAATGATCCTATCGTGATAATGATGGTATGATAATTCTGTCTAAGGTTATCAATGAGGAGGAAGAACAGTATGAGGTTTTACTATGAAAAATAGCTAAATGAGAGTCTTTAGTTGGTTCCGACTAGTAATGTGAGCAAATTCTAGTAGGTATGGCAGAGATGATAAGAGTAACCCTGTCCCATACACAGTCCAACCGTCATTCGAGGATGAATGATCCCAAGAGAGAGATATTGTAACACCCCATAAATTTTTTGAACAAAGACTCGAACCATCCTTCGTTGTGAGTAGGATTTTAACAAGAAATTTAAAATTTCCTAAGTATTAAGGTCAGGTCACTAGATATATCACCTTGAGTTCCAAAAAGAATTAAAGAGAATTCATTCAAGTCATTCCTTAGTTCTTTTAAGTTTTGGGTCCACTTCAAACGACCATAACTTTCAGTACAAGATGAGTTTGGAGACCCACAAGATATCAAATGAAAGATTTCTGAGTCCTCTTTCCGACGCCACCGGGTTTGCTAATTTTAGAGCTCGTATAAGGGAGATATGCCATTTTGAAGTCAGGCTGTCCATTTAAGGAAAGTTACCCAAAAATAGGAGGGGTATTTTAGTCTTTTCCTTACCCCACTTATTCTAAACGCGAATTACACCTAATTAAGGGTCTAAACTGATTAGAATCAGTTTCATTCATTCCCAAAAGCGTTTAGGGTTTTAGAGAGAAGATTCAAGAGGAGAAAAAGTTCAAAGTTTCAAGCGTTCGTTAAAGAAATTCAAGGTTTCGCCAAGAACCTAGTTCTTTGAGGTATGTAGGCTTCCATAGTGTTGGGTTTGTTCACCCACACGTCAATCATTAGTTTCTTTTGCGAATCAATCCATAAATATTGAGCAATTTAATTTATTGATGAGTTCTTGATAAGTTATTTTGAAGTTTCCTTATCGATTAACTTTTGATGTAAGATTTTACTTGGGTCAACTTCAAACGATCATATCTCTTAGAATATAAAGAGTTACGTGGTCCATAACCTATCAAATTAAATGTATTTGAATCTACTTTCCAACGCCACCAATTTTGCGTCAATCCAATTTCTGAGTAAAAAATTATGACCATTTTAGTGGCATGATACAGTGTTGTTACGAATTAACCGACGGGAAAATATTAAAAAGGGTCATTTTTTTCTTTTTACCTCCAAGAAAACCCTAAACGAATTTATTGACTAATAAAAGTCTCAAAACAATCAGATTTTAATCTTTTAATCCATCATTCTCTTCTCTCTCAAACCCTAGGGCAAAACCCTAATGAAAAATCAAAGTAGAAGACTCCATTCAAGATTCTTCTTCAAGGTAAGTCTTTCTCCAAGAATTCCATTCTTTTAAACTCAAATTCCTCCATACAATTATGAATCACTAATGAAAATCATAATTCTTGGCCATAGAGATTTCAAGAAACTAATTCAAGAATCTCAAGAAAGGTTTTCTTGATCGTTTACCTTCAAGCTAGGGTTTCAAGGCTTCTAATGAAGTTCTTCTACCAGATTCTTCAAGAACCTTGTTCTTCCTGGTATGTAAGTCTATCATAGTGTTGGACTAGTTCATCCTCACGCCCTACATCTACTTTCAGATCAGTAAAAGAGTAATCTAGGATTCTTTCCCAAGATTTGAATATTCTTGAGATAAGTTGATTTTGAGTTCTTGAGTTCATGTTTCTTTTAAAAATTATATTCCTAATTATTGAGTTTCTATATTGTTATTGATATCCTTGAGTTGATTTTATTATGTCTATATTTCAGCATGAAGCCTATTTTTAGTTATAAACCTTGAGAAGTTTTTTAAAGCCAACACTTGAGTTTTAAACTGAGTTTTTGAGAAAGTTAAGATGAGTTTTGAGATAGAGTTTCTAAAATATGATTAGTATGACAATCGAGTATCACATCAATGTTTAAGCAGTATGGTATCTAGTTATGTCATTAATGTTTAAGCAGTATGGTATCTAATATGTCATAGTGTTTGAGTAGTATGGTATCTGGATATACAATCAATATTTAGGCAGTATTACTTCCCGAGTCATCAATGATCATATCACAATATGATTTTGATATATTTTTGAGAAAGTGTTTCTAAGTATGAATTGAGCAAGAGTATAAGGGAATTAAGTATTCTCAAATG
This sequence comes from Solanum etuberosum, assembly GCA_029582245.1. NCBI lineage: Eukaryota > Viridiplantae > Streptophyta > Magnoliopsida > Solanales > Solanaceae > Solanum > Solanum etuberosum. The sequence continues at coordinate 36,346 of JAJONR010002474.1, read as the reverse complement.
TATCAGTTTTTACATTGATAAAAGAGAAACTTTGATTTCTAAATGAGTTTTGAGTTCAAAAGATATTTCAACAGCAGTTACCTCTTTTAAGAGGGTAGTTTGAGCATTTATCTCAAACCAGACAAAGAGTTATGTTTTTAAACATATGAGCATGAGTTATATATATTATTGGGAGTAGTATTGAACATCGATATGGGGATAACTTCAGACAACTCAAAATCCTCATAAACCATGTATGTCAATATAGGTAAAGGATCATACTTTTTAGATGATTCCTTATTGCTTTTTAAGCATAGCTTAGTGGATCTACTTAGTAGTAGGTTCTATGATCCGGCAAAGTATAGGACAATTCTAGCAGCGTGGGCAAGACACTGTATCATCACATAGCTCATAGTGATGGTTGTCGGTTAGAGAATCTCCCACAGAGCTATATTGTAATTTTATATATAAATTGAGTTGTTATTGTATTCTTCAATACATTGACTTGTTATCTACTGTTTTAAAAGCTTTCCATATATTGCATCTTATATTGTTGTTTTATCTTGAGTTGAGTACCCACAATTGAGTATCTTGAGTTGAGTACCTTTGAGTTGAGTTGAATATCTTTGAGTCGAGTATCTAATCTTTGAGTTGAGTATCTTATTCTTGAGTTGAGTTTAGTTGAGTGAGTCGAGAAGAGGTAAGTATGTTTCCTTTTTATCAAGTTCAAGCTTATGTTTATGCTTTAGAATTCCCCTTACATGCTCGTACATTCCATGTACTTAGTCATTTGGCCTGCATCGTTTCATTATACAAATACAGGTATTCAGGATCATCAACAGGCGCTTCGTTGAGGTCATGTGATATTTCAGTTAGCTTTGGTAAACCTTTTCATATTCCGAAGGACTTCACCTTTATCTTACAGTTGGTAGTTTTGAGATGTCATGGGTCTTGTCCCGATATCCTTATGTAATAGTAGAGGCTTTATAGATAGACAGAGTTGAGGAGTTTTTTGTATTTACCTTCTTTTCAGTATTGTACAGACTTTTTAAAAAAAGTTGAGTATTTGAGTTCAATGAAATTTAATTCAGTTTTAAAGCTTTTGTATGCTTGAGTTAGTCTTCCGCTTGTAGTCAGCCAGGATGAGGATTCGCTTGGGGACCAACAATGGTTCTCAAGTGTCGGCCATGTCCAGGGTGTAGGATCGGATCGTGACAATATTTTCGCTTAAAGGATTCTAGAAAAAATGTCAAAAAGAGTGGGCTAGAACATATCCGAATATTGCAACATTTCACACTAGCAGTTATAACATATAAACAGTTATTGCGCGTTTTAAATAGATATGTGACCCTTTTATGCCAAGGGTAGGCCTAAATATTTAAAGGATGTATAAAGTCATTTGAAACATTCCATTACTCCAAAATTCAAACTTATACAAGCTTTGTAAATAAACTGAATGAGGATACATAATAGGGAAAATTGATACAAATAATCAGTCATACGTAGGGGTACAATCCTAAACTATGCCTCCAGTGAGAGTCCTTCTTTCTTGAACTTCTTGTCATCTCCAGATTTCCACGTCTTTGGATGCAATGGTAACTTGATCCTTCTTCGACTCAAAAAAACTATTAAACTCCCAACCCCAAGGGACAATGGTTTGCCAAACGACATATACATCCTCAAATTGAAACACATAAGTATGATCGTCCATTTAGGTTTTGGGTCGTTTTGGACTCAAGGTGGCCTTTCTAATGGGCCCAACATACATTGGGTGTTGGGTCATCTTAGTTCAAATGCGTTAAATTGAGAGATTTGGTTTCGCTCTACGCTAGTTGACTAACAGTGTCTTTTGAAAGACCAGTGACCCAAGTGGACGACATGGGCTGGAACTACAATAACTATTGTACGCATGATGTACCAATAAATTGCCGGTCATTCCTAAAAGGGTTAAGTATAAGAAGACGAGCTGCATGATCGCAAAACTATTTTTTAATATACTGCATTTATGTCGTGGTGACGGAAAATGCCATGTATGCAAAATGAAAGTTAATATCACAATTTAAACAAATAAGGAAGTGAATAAGGCAAAATAAATCAACAATTATTAACTAATTTTCAAAGAGTTAAGTCATTATGGTTAGAACTTAATTAATTGCCCAGTGGAGTCGCCATTTCTGCTTTACGAAAAAAGAAATAAAGTCTGTTCTTATAAGAAAATCAATTTAACTTACTAAGAAAATTTAATTCTTTTAAGAAGAGTCGCCACTTAATTTTTTAGTAAAATCAAGAAAAACTTATAATTTCAAAAAATTAAAACAGAAGAAATCATTTGAAAATACCAAAAGGGGTTCGGGGTTCAGTTTACACTACAAGAAGATGTTAGGCACTTGAAGTGTCCGCTAACGCGTGGTTGACCTACGACTTGACTAAAATTGACCTTTTTGACTAACTTTGAAAATAATAGTTAAGTAAAGAAAGAAAACCCATTTTTGTTACTCGAGAAGAAATGAACTAAAAGATAATTTTAGGAAAAAATATTTTTTATTAACAAAACAATCAAGTAAATAAATAATTAAAGAAAACTTAAATATTTCTATTAAAATAAAAAAGAAGAAAGACTATCTTTTGGGGATTTAATTAAATTAAACCTAAATGAAACAAAGGCTAGAGTTAAACAAAATTAAGGATCACAATAATAAAGGAAAGAATAAATATGAGCTTTGCTCAAACTTCAAAAATGTTGGGCTTCGGCAGGCCCAAAACTTGTCCTAACTCTAAAAATGGACTAGCTGCAAATAACGGGTTTCAGCCCATTAGCTTTCTTCGACCTGCTGCAATTGTATTTGGGCTTTGGCCCCCATTTTTGCCCCAGAAAATCTACATATACAGTCTGTATACTGCTGTATACAACCTATATCCAGCCCACTTTGGACTTTCCGAGACTTGTATTTCCTAACTTCAACCTGTACTCCAATATTTTCAACCTGTATTTTGGCCCTTTGAACTGTATATCAGAGTAAACTTCTGTATATCAGTATATACATGTTGTATCTCAGCCTGTTTTCAGCTTTCCCAGACCGGTAGTTTGCTTCCATTCCGCTTCACGCTTCTTGATCCATTGTGAGTCAAATCGACGAGAGAAAGGTTGAGTACATCCACTCAAAGATGCAAAGGGGATATAGAGTCCATTGAACTCAACCACGGTGGTCACATGCATTATAAAAATATACATAAGAATCAATATAAAGTATGGATCTAAACAAAATCCAAAACAATTAAATTGATGAGTAAGCCACTGTTTAGACTTCAATAGACATCATACTTGAAAAGAGAAATATGGTGATGTACCAGTAGCATACATAGCAATTTTGCGATAAATATTGACAAAGATCTCAATAAGAAAAATGATAAAGGGATTACTAATAGTGATTTATTCCACAAGAAGTGAGCATGGTCTTACAAATGCACACAAGCACAAGCTAAGATTGTATTCCAATAATTAGATTAAACTTAATGACTACAGTTAATAAGCCAAATACACATAAGGGATTGAACAAATACACAAATCAAGCACCATATAAATGCAAACAAACTTATTACAAGAAACACTACATAATTCAAGCAATATTGTCAACAAATATATGATAAGATATTTTGTTTTGTTTTATCATTTAAAAAATATGTTCCAAGTTCATCAATCCACACAAGCACATAATTAATTCAAAAGCGGCTCATTCAAGATGTTGGCTTCAGAAGACTAAAGTACCACATTGTGTTTGATGCATAAACTTGAAATTAATCCAAATGAAGTAGAGAAATTTATCAAATAGAGTTTAAAATATCCAACACCATATCACACCTATAATAACTTAATAACAATAAGGTTAACTCAAATAAAGTGATATATCATTAAAACTAGAAAATTAGAAATTTACATGTTCAGAAACAGAAAATAATGATACTAAACAAAGAGTTTTAAATGGGATATATATGTGTGTGTAAATATATATATATATATATATATATATATATATATATATATATGTGTGTGAATAGTGAAACAAAAAAATTAGACTTTAGATACAAGTTAATAATATAATGAACACAAAATAATCTAACTATGCGTAATATACTCGGACAGTGACTAAAAGCTAGACGACATAAACTATGAACAACATAAACATTAAAACAAAATATTTATAAGGTATCAGGTGAGCAATTGATCAAGAAATCGATAAACTGATCTAAGCTAACAGAAAAATCATATTCACTAAAGGAAAAATGAGATAAGAAAGGAAATTTACCTTTTTCGGGGGAGCGACTGAGACAACGAACTTGAGAAGCTTTCTACGACCACAAATGAGATGAACTCCGGCAAACTCCGATGAACTAACGGCTAGAAAACGACAATAAAGAAAAGGACGTCTTACTCTGAAATGCTCTTTTTACTATCAAAGAATCCTATTTCTTAATAAAAGATTTGTGTGTTTTGGTGGTTCCCAAAGCTGTATTTTCCATCCCATTAACAGTGAAAGAACAAGGGTATTTATAAGCTAAAATTGGGATTGAAAAAGGGGGGAAAACGGGTTGAAAAGATTGGATTAAGGAAAAAGGAATTCAAAATTCAAAAATTTGTACCAATTTCCAAAAATTCTTCAACTAATCCAAAAGAGGTGGACGTCCTTGATAAACTCGAGTGTCCTTGAGCTCTACGTGGCTCAATATTACGCGAGCAAGGACAAATCATAGGCTGTTGGTAGACGAACGTTGCTGCGGTACGACTATTGTTAAGGTAGAAAAAGGAAGGTGCCGCGTATGGATGTGTACTGTTGACGCTGTTTAAAAGTTATCGCTGATGTTCTCGCGTCTTTGATGTTGTGTACTACTGTAAAACCTCGGTCTTAGAAAGAGTTAAATCTAGAAAGAACTAAATTGGAAAGAGCTAAATTGAGGTTTGTGCAAGTTACTCTTAAATTGTGAGTTTTGGGTCAACTTCAAATGACCATAACTTCTGGTACAAGATGAGTTAGGTGGCCCATGAGATATCAAATCGAAGGTTATTGAGTCCTCTTTCCAACGCCACCGAGTTTGCTAAATTCCAAGTTCGGATAAGGGAGATATGACCATTTGAGTACAGCCTGTCTAGTTAAGGAAAGTCATCCGTTTTAAGAAGGGGTATTTTGGTCTTTTCCTTGCCCCACTAGGCTTCCTAGTTTTCTTCACCCAATTAGGGATCAAAGCTGATTAAAACCAGTTTTCACTCAAGTATAAAGCATTCAAGAAACTAGGGCGAAGTTCCAGAGGAGAAAAGAGGAAGTTTTCAAGGAGTTCTTCAAGATTTCGGAGAAATCGCCAAGCACATAGTTCTTTTGAGGTATGTAAGCTTTCATAGTGTTGGGTTTGTTCGCCCTCACTCCAATCATGTAAACTTTTACCCATGAATTCATTCTCAAAGTTGATTGTGGAGTTCTTGAGAAGTCCTTGAGTTAAATTGATAAATTGAGGTCTTTGAAATCCTTGAGGTGAGGGTTTTGTGCAATTAAGTCTCTTGATTGAGTTTTGTGTACGTTTCATTGAAAGTGTTCTGGGTCTATGAAATTTTGTGAAATTAGACCATAGAACTGAAGTGGGTATGAGTTGAATAAAGTTTGGGAGAGGAAGGAAATATCTGGCAAAAATACGCTCCCAGGTCCCCGTCCCGGGAGGAGCTTTAAAAATTCAGTCCGCAGATGATTACCCCCCTCTCCGTGTCGCGGCGAGGATACGGAGTCCTCTGCCTCAAAAATTATTTCGCAATCAAAAATAAAAATCCCTCTCCGCGTCGCGCCAGTATTTTCCAATTTGTGTCTTCGCTCGTTTCTTATTATCAACTATCTAAACCTTCCTAAATCATTGAGAGATCCTACATTCCAAATAATAACTCTTAAATCTTCATTTCAAATCAAATTAAAGATTAAGAGTAAAGTTAGACAAAGTCTTTTGAGTCCTATTGAGAAGTCTTCTACAATTATTTATAACTTGTTTTAAGACTTGAGGAAATGAGTATGAAAATAAGGAAAGTTGAGTTCATTTTTCAAAATGAGTATGCAGGGACTAAGTATTCTCAAGTATGTAACACTTTTACATCTAAAATGAGAGAAACACTTATTCCTAAATGAGTTTATGAGAAGTTTTGAGCATCATCTCTTTTAAGAAAAATCTTTTGAGTAATTATCTCAAATTGAGGAGGAGTAATGTTTTCTCTAAAACATATGAGCATGAGTTTTTTTTATATATATATATATTATTGGGAGTAGTATTGAGCACCGATATGAGGATAAGTTCAGACAAGTCAAAGTCCTCATAAACCACATATGCCAACATGTGTAAATGATCATACTTTTTAGATGATTCCTTATTTCTTTTAAGCATAGCTTAGTGGATCCACTTAGTTAAGGATGTAATTATACTCTGGCAAGGTATAGGACAGTTCTAGCAGTGTGGTGAGACGTTGTATCATTACATAACTCATAGTGATAGTTGTCGGTTAGAGAATCTCCAAAATTAAGAGTGAAGAGTTTATTATTGTATTTTTATATACATTGAGTTATTATTTACTATTTTAAAAGATTTCTTTATACTGCATCTTTATTGTTGCTTTTATATTTAATTGAGTTGAGTATCCTTGAATTGAGTTGAGTATCCTTGAGTTGAGTTGAGTATCCTTGAATTGAGTTGAGGTGAGATGAGGTGAGTATATTTTTCCTTTTTATCGGTTCAAGCTTATGTATGTGCTTTAGAGTTCCCCTTGCATGCTCGTACATTCGATGTACTGAAGCCATTTTTCCTGCATCATTTCATGATGCATATATAGGTATTCAGGGTCATCAACAGGCGCTCTGTTGATATCACTTGCAGTACCAATTAGCTTTGGTGAGCCTCCTTGCTTCCGAAGAATTCCACTTTTACTTCTAGTTTTGTTAGGATGTTGTGGGTCTTGTCCCGACTTCCATCGCAGTATTTTAGAGGCTTCATACACAGTACCAGTTGAGGAGTCTTTTTCTTATTTCACTTGTTGATGTTTTAAAGACTGTGAGTTGAATACTTATGTTCATTTGAGTATATTGAGTTAAACTATTTTATTTAATATATTCTTATGAGATGAAGTTATGTATTGAGGTCATATATTGCTCAGTAAGTCTTCCGCTGGGTATTGAGCCAAGCCAAGGGTTCACTTGGGAACCAGCAATGGTTCTTGAGTGCCGGCCAGGTTCAGGTTGTAGGCTCGGGGAGTGACAACTACTGTTGGCCTTCGTGATTTGGGTCGTTAGGAAGAAGAAGAAGAGTATCAGGTCGGTCGAGGTCGTTCTGGTATTCGTTTGTATTGAGATGCTGGTGGGTTTCTTGGCGTATGGGTGGGGTATTGTACATGTTGTATTACTGTTGAAATTGTTGCAGTAATGAATTGGTATATGGCTGCTGCAATTTGGAAAATTTGGGCCGGTTGAGAATTTTGTGGGCTGCGCATGGAATTGGGCTCAGAAATAAGGGAATTGATTAAAGAAGTAGGGTAAAATAATGCTACACATGAATTTAAAGATTAGACAATAAATTGCAGTTCTAGACGATTTAAATGGTTCCCTGCATTACACATTTGGCCAATTGGATTTTAAACATAGCCTAAATTGAGTTAGTTAGCAAATTCCGCTAAAATTCAAATAAGATGATTTGATATTAATTAATTTAAAAACTTCTTAATCTTAAGAAAATAAAATAATTAACTAATTATTAAACTAAATATTTTAAAAATTATAACCACTATTTAAACTAAAGTAAATTAATAAAATAATTAACTAAAATGTAAAATCTTTTTGAGACGATTTTTGAATATTTATAAAATATATAAAAGATATATTTATTATTTTAAAATTTAAAATAAATCACAAATTTTTTTTTAAAAATAACTTGAAAATATTTAGATTTTCTAAAACTAATTATTTTTAAATCGTTTGAAATTGAAGAAGCTCGATGATTAATATACATTGTGGAGGTCCCAAATTGGGTGTCAACATGGTGTCTGATCCACCGATGATATCCCATAATTCCTGGTCGAGAAAGTAATATTTCATTCTCGTGCTCTATGATCCGTAGTTGCTTGCATTGAGCTTCTCAACACTATTTAGAGTGCTTGCGAAATCCTCCATTGATAAGTGCCTCGCGACTTGTAGCCTCTGACAATAGCTTGTAGGATCTTCTTTGAGTTCCTGCCTCGCTCTTATCCACCAGGCTCTAATACAACTTGTTGAATATATTTCGGAGACGATGGGCACAATCGGTTATTCACAACTTGAATTTTATTATATCAAAGTAAGGAACCGCTTCGGTCTTACCATTCTTACATACAATATTTCTTCCATTCACACTCTAGCAACTCTCTCTTAGTTTTCACTCACTTGTTTGCTCTATTGCTTTGTTACTTAGTTGGTTACAACTTAAATGTACCACCTCTATTTATAGGCGGTGATGGAAGAATCTAGCTAAGTATTTCATTACTATATTCTAGAATGTTCTTATAATAACCTAATTCTATAACTACATTTTCTAGAACATTTCTAGACTTTTCTCTCTAGAATACTCATTTTAAGAGATCTTCCTTTATTTCTTTATAACTCTTGAATATTCTAGATCCTTCTTTGAAATATTTAGATATTAATTAAGTTGGTTATGAACTCTTGACATTGAGATATAGATTTTCATTACCCATGGGTTTCATGAAACAATCAGCAAGATACTAGTCTACGAAGGTCTCCAGATCAGTTTTCCATTTAGGAGTAACACCTACATACTTCGTTGACATATCTTGTTCGAGATGTTCATCCGACCTAACAACTTTTGGACCATCAAAAGGAACTAGAAGTGATACTCGAGGTGCAATTAACCTTACCTCCCCGAATTTAATGTTGTGGGAACTTTCATCAAGCACCTAGATGGTTACTTCAGGTTGCAAACTGTCATTTCAACATATGCTTGTGTCAAACACCTTAGAACTTACAAGTACATAATGCTCTTCATCATGGACACTAACATTAGGATCATGGAAGTTGGGGATCACTGTTGTATATGACATTTCAGCGAACACTGGATCTTTGGTCACCACAGAAGGTTTCTGTACCAAAGCAGCTACCTCTGTTGATTTAGAACTCCCATTTTGAGGAGTTACTATGTCGTTAAGAGTATCAATGCCACTGATACCTCTATTAGTTAAATCATAGGCATCTTCAATGTGATACTTCTCAGGCAATTTATCAAACACATGGTCCTGTTTCCAAATTTGAGTTTCATAGAGAGAGTGAAATGTAAACGAAGTCTGGAAATGGCCTAGAAATATTGTCCGCTCCGTCTGAAAACTTTTGTTTGGTGGCTAACACGTTGAGTAAATTTCGTTTTGAAATGCACCCAATCGAAAAATTTCTTTATGCGAAACAACCAATCGAACCAGGTAAGGTCTTCACTGTCAAGAGAGAATGAAGGAAGATGTAACCAATACTCCTCATCAAATCCAAGGAAGGTGAAGTACTGCTCCGCCCGATAAAGCATGATCTCTGGATTGCCGGTGCCACAGAACCAATTCAATATCACCACTTCCATTAGAGTACGAAAATGAAAGCACCAATTTAACAAACCTGAATTCTCACAATATTAATAAGAGAACAGAAATGCAATTACAACTTTAGAATTGTGATTGTAATATTCAAACTAGGGAAATACAATGGAAATATTGAAATAATTCGTAACTAAAGATAGAAGAATGGAGATAAGAAGCTTAGACTCTAGAAGAAGAGGAGAGGACAAACATTTTCTTCGATATGTATAATCCATAAATCATTGACCACTACCCCTTTTAATTGAATCGTTCTCACACCCATTACTCGACCCAGATCCCAAATGAACCACACCCCTAATAGCTCTTGTCAGCCCAATAACTACTTGTGTGATATTGGTATCCATATTGGATTGTACTTGGTTCAGAACAATGAATCAAGCAAATCTAACGGAGGAAAACAGAGACAACATTTGTTTTATTAACCATCACTTTTCATGGGAAACCCAAAATAAAACTTATAAAGCCTGTAGTCAAAATAGCTTCTCGAATGGAGGTGCCTGAAAAATAAAGCATAAAGAGGCTTCGTAAGTGAACATGGATATAAAAGAGTAGAACGATACAGGGATCTACTAAAGTTGAAAAAGAATTAATCGAAACTAGGTGTATTGTAAATGTTAAACAAAAACAAACAAAATATCACATGTGTAATATGAGGCAATTACCATTGGAACTCCAAGACGTGTTTTGTTGTAGTTGCTTCGAGGATGCCACAACCTTTCAAGAAATAAAGCCAGCAAATGTTATTACTATGCTGACATCGCTTGTCGCTTTCCAATTCCCTTTCCCAGTTTTTCAGATCGTCTAATAGGATCTACATATTCATAACGTTGGAAAATGGAAAAATATAATTGAAGATAAACTGTCACTACATTCCCTTAGGATTCCCTCAAGATATTTCCGCGGCATTTCCACATTTTACATCCTTGTTTATTCGTTTATGCAAAAGAATAAATAAATTCAGACTTTTAAGTCGTGAACCAGAGAATTTGACCTTAATTGACAGGATTGGCTTGGATCATGCTACCATTGTTACTCCCAATTTACGTTCGTTCAAGATAATAAATATGAGAAAAGTCCCAAGATCTTCTCCAGAGGTTGGTTCAAGGCTAATGGAAGTTGAAATTGGATTGAACTATGCTTGTGCAACCAATACACTGTCTTGCTTTCAAATTTACATTGAAAATTTGGGTGAAAATTTGACCTTCTCCTTCAATTATAATTTATTTTACCCAACAAGAACATGACATGTAACAAAAAAAATTCAATAATAAATAAATATTTAACTGTTAGTTTTAAGGATATAAGTGGACCAAAAAGATGAATATATGGATATTTTTAGCAAAATAGGTGAAAACCTGATATTTTTAAATGTTTTCCTATAGTTCACAGGGATTTTTAATCCTTTTCCTATTAGAATAAGGTAAAGAGAGTTTAGAAAACCTTATTCTCCTCGAATAAAGAAAACACTTGTTGGTTGATTATCCTTATATAGAGATGTACGCCAAAGCCCTCAACATAATTTTTTTACAAATCTATGGCGTCTGAAGGAATATTTTCCGAGTTACCGTATGATCTCATCCAGGAAATCTTCTCTTCTCAAAGTCTGAAATAGAGAGCAATAACTTCTCTTGTTTCGAAAAAGTTGCTTCAGATAATAACATCATTGGATGGTCACAAATTTGTACAAATACAATTTGCAAACAAATACTCATGTGCCAAATCCCTTAGAAACTTCTTTAACTTCCACCCTATCGTCACACTTGCTACCAACAATACTAATTTAACAGAGTTCTATTTGCTTGTACCAGATTCTACTCTTTTTGATTTTTCCTTCGTAAATCATGAATCGAGATTATTAACCATTTTGCATTTAAAATGTTGCACTATTGATGAGAAATATATTAGCTGGTTTCCTTGTTTGAAAGAGATTTGCTTTGATCGCGTTCATATTTATCCCACAACTCTCTCCAAACTTATCCGTAAGTGTCCTTCAATTGTTGAGTTAACTTTGATATGTTATTGTTACCTTTTTTCCATATCAATGTTGTTGGAAAACTACATGCACAACAGAAGCATACTAGAATTATACTGGTTACATGAATAATAGATAACCAATATGTTTTTGCGAGAATACATAAAATCATGCTAGAACACATAAACTTGCTAAATTTAATTCAAGAATTACCTCTTGAAGCGTGAGCATATATCTCAAAGCGAATCCATAAGTTAGACAGACCATCAAGCAAATCCACAAGTTATTCCATGGTCTTCTACAGTGATCCCAAGTTCACATCTGAACTCTCTCAATAATTGGGTGGGCAAGTATCGGATAAAAAACTTATCCTATCTAGGCTTAGAATAATCCCTAATTATAGAGATTTCTTCCCGTTCCAAAGAGGATAACCAAAAGACACGTTTTTTCTTCAACCAAAAAAATACACGCTAGTTTTCTTTTTAAAACAAAACTAACTTCTGTCTCCCCTTTTCCCTATAGAAATAGGATTCTGAGTTCTAGTTAAATATGGACACTGTAGGGACCACATAATTAATTATTGAGGCTTCCTATTATGTAAATAATTTCAAATAATTAATTTAAATTATTTTTACCATGATAAATTACAAGTCATTCATTCCACTAGAAATTCGTAATTGCACTTCTCTATTTATATTTCAAAATTCCTCATTATAAACTTATGTAATTCCCCATGTTAAGATTACAAATACTAATCAATAAATTAAATTACAGATGAAGTTAATTCAATAATTAATTTCCTTTAAAGCACTACTTAACTTATTTCATGTGTTGGATTCATAAATCTACTTGCAAGGTTTGACACGATGAAAACTTATAAGGTTCTCAAAAAGATATATCATCAATCTCTATTTCGAGACATGGATTCCATCAACAAACTTATTATTTCACCAATATATATTATTATCATCCAATCTACCAGACATATTGACCATCTCAGAATCTCATCTTTTAATAAATCAAAACAATAATTAATATATACAGATCATAATAGTTATATCAGGATTAAGAATATAAGTACATTTAATATTTTAGAGAATATTCTTTTGTCGGTCAGTCGAAAGAAACTATATCTACTCAGTCCCGTTCAATACATACAAAATGCACTAGCATAAGAAGTTGGAACTATACCGTTCCCATAATCAAGATCAATTATATATAATCTTGTGCTACAATCGTACCGATGACATGTCCAATTTCCATCATAGATTGTAAACAAAAAAACTTTATACTTATAAGAACCGATGATTTAATCCTCGGTGTATAAGCTAAAACTAGATACACTAAATCATCTACTATATAAGTAAACAAATACCATAAACGAATATATGATCTATTAAAACTTTTATTAAAATAGAATAAATAATTATCCTATAATAAATATTATATCTAAACATATTGTTAATAATACTGTCACGACTTGACTTTTTGAGTCATGATGGTACAATAATTAATATATACAGATCATAATAGTTATATTAGGATTAAGAATACAAGGAGTGGGTACAAGGGTAGAATTAAACATAAAATAATAAAAGGTAGAAATGAAAATTGGGTGTTGGACCCATATTTTATCGAAACGACCTCATATGGGAATTTCAATGGATCCTTTGAGTCCTAAATGTCATTTATGATTGGGTAGCATAGTTCGTTTGCGTGCAAGGGGTTCCGAATGAGTCTAGGGCACCCCGTTGATGTTTTGGTGGCCAAGACCTTTGCTGTAAGCTGAGACGTCGCAGTCGTGAAGGGCTGGCGCCTTGGGCCTTGCCTTCACATGTGGTTGGCCGTGATCGCGACCGGCCACCGACCGGGTCTCCCTATATAAGGCTGGTCGCGAGCCAGTCTTGGCACCCTTTAGTATTTTCACAATTTCTCCCTCATTTTAACTTTGATTTTGGTGATTCAAAGTTCCACGCACTCTTTTTAGTCAGGGATACATGGTGGAGTGATTGTATTGTGTCGGTGGCACTCTGTTTGAGGTAAATATGGCTCGAAAGCTTCTGCCCTCTCTCATTTAATTTGGGTTATTTTTGTTTTCTTTTATTAGCTGATTTTCGAGCCTCAAATTGTTTTCTATTTTGGGACATATGTTCAAGGCATAGATTAAGAACTTTTGACTGAGTCAATTCGGGAATTTATGAAATGGATCCCGTGATTCAAATTTTAATCTAAAAATTGGTACATCTCCATTTTGGGTGATTTTGGTTTCAAAATGGTCGTATTGACGTTGTGATCCTAGTTTTGATAGTGTGGCAGATTTCAGAGGTCGTTCAAAAAGGAAAAGATTTGGCCTTTAATTTAGTGTGTGTGTGATCGGCCTACAGGATGGCTACGACTTCCTTTCTATCTAGCTTGAGCATGAACGTGTAAATTCATGATAATGAGTGTAAATTGGGGGCAGGTACCTGGTTATTACTTATTTCCTTGCTAGAAGCTATGATCTAGGGTTGATTAATACTATTTCGAGGGTAGTACCATGCTGATAGAGGGTTGTATGTGTGTTGTAGCATGCTGCGTAATTTACTTGTTAGGTTATTTGTTTTTGGAGCATGTTTTGGCCTTAGTCTAGGATAGACTAGTGTTGCGATAGACCCATACACCTTGTGACTGTGGTATGTCTCCGACGTCATTTTAGATGGACTAGGTCCTTGTAGACTGAAATAGCAGACTTGGGTGTGATAGTTTAAGCCTTAACTTAGGCATTTGCGTTGGTTGTTTTCTTTGTGTCTCCTCTCCTTATTTTATGGCTCCGATGCGTTACGGGAGGTTGTGTGCTTTATCAGGATTATAGTACTTCAGGCTGGGATCCTTTTGTGATATCTTTGGTAGTGGACGTCGATCCACAGTGGCTTTGGGCCTACTTGAGATCCGCTTCGAAGTCGATAATCCCCTGGGCACTCTTGATAGCTGAGCGGCTTACGCCCCTGAGAGTGGGCTGGTTCGCTGGAGAACCTGGATATCTAAGATCATCTATGAAGTTGACACGCCCCTGAGGCACTCTTGCTAGCTGGGCGGTTGAGGCCCATAGGAGTGGATTATATGGATGGGAGGCCTAGGTTGATAGCCACTCTTTCTAGCTGGACTGGGAGTTGTATGTTTGAGCTGATTGTCACTCTTTTTGGCTGGGCTGGGAATTGACAGGTTCAGTTGATTATCACTCTTTCTCGCTGGGCTGGGAGTTGACTGGTTCTTGGATTCGAATATGGATTACTCTTCTGCCTAGTACACTTAGCTATTATATGTATCGTTTGGGCTTTTGGGGTTTGTTAAGGTTTTATTTAACTTTCACACGAGTGTACCTTCTGGGGTTTTGAGACGACTTGTTGTGATTCTCTTTTGGGACTTGTATTTATTCTTGTTAGACAGCTCTGTACTTGTGACTTCCAAGTTCTCGGAGGGTATCTATTATACATAGTTTTGGGTTTGCATTTCGTTTCTGCCTTTTATTATTGTTGTATTATTTATCTATTTAATTTTACCCATATACGCACTACTTGTCGTTTTTGGTACTGGTGAGTTTTAGTAGGTGCCATCATGACTTAGGAAGTCGGGTCATGAAAAGTTGGTATTAGATCCCCTAGCTTCATCGATCTCACTTGTACAGAGCTAATACCTAGTAGAGTCCTACAGATTGGTGCGGAGACGCCTATGTCCTATCTTTGGGGAAGATACAGGGTTTCTTTAGGAATTCCTCTCTATTGTATAGCTTTGTGTAGCCTGTGTGATGCTAGTTTCTTGGAATCTTACTTGTTTCACTCTTTTCATAGGATGGCTCGTACGTGCCGCGAGGCGGATCAGGCTAGGGGTCGGCCTCCCTTACCACATAGGGGTGCAGAACCACCCTAGTTAGAGAGTAGGGTCCGGAGCTAGTAGCGGATCCTCCAGCAGCCCAGGTTCCAAAGAAGCCGGTTGGACCGGAACCAGCTCAGCCACTACCCAGACCATCTATGGTTCTAGAGATCCTGGAAGCCTTTATTTAGCTTTTGACAGTACTTGGGGTTATGCAGAAGACCCCAGCACCAGCACAATTTAACACCACCGAGTTGGAAAAAAAGGAAAATGCAGATTTTGAATTGCAGGCGTGACCTACGTCTCCCACTTATGGTTCTTAGTAGCAATTACGGACCATAGATGGCATCCGTAGGAGTGTGGGAAAATGGGGTTAAATTTTAAGGAAATGTTGGGAACTACAGTAGCCATGTACGGACCTTAGGTTGACCTACCAACCGTACATGGGCTTCATCGTTTAGATGGTCCAGATAAAAGTTTCTGGACCTACCTATGGTCGATCAGGACAGTCCGTCAAAGGACCTACGGACCGTAGGTATGAACTATAGGTGAGGTCCGACAGTTATTTTAGAGGGGCTTTTTGGTATTTTCCTAATTGTTTTAACCCAAAACTATATCATTTTGCCTTCTACCCTAAGACCTATATAAAGGTTTTAAACTCCCAAATTTTCCCACTTCAACTCATTCTCCTAAATTCTCTAAACTTGACTAAATTCATCCTCTCAAAAAATCTTCTCTAGATCAAGGAAGAAGAAGAAGCTAGGTTCTTCAAGTTCAAGTCTCCTTTGTTCATTACTGATTAGGGCTTCATTGAAGGTATGTAGGGAGTTTATCAATGGGTTCCATCCACCCATTGAGTCCCTAATGTTTTTTCAATTATCCAATTTGATTTCCTAAAATTAATTAGGTTTTCATTCAATTCTTCATGGGTTCTATTTGTATGGATTCAATTGCTTGATTTGGACCTTATTTTCATCATTTAGACTTAATTACATGCTTTTCAACTAAATCCATGTGAACCCATGCCTTAACCTATGAATTTTTACTATGAACCTTAATTTACATGACTTTATAGAGAAACTCGAAAGTGGAATCTATGAATATGTTTTATATGAAATCATGCATACTTTTATGAAAGCAATGTTTATGACTTATGTAATCTTATATATGAAGGTATCTATATATTTTATGAAGCTTTTCCACATGACATGAATGGCATCTAGACTTGTTCTCAATGATTTTGGGCTATTTTCCTTAATTAGGTCTTGATTAGTATGGGATCCAGATATGCCATCAATGATTATAGATCACGGTATTAAAACTATTCCCATTAGTAGTAGGGAATTTCTAGTTTGAAGTTAATGATTATGGGCCTTATAAAGCTATTATAAAAAATCATGGATGGTGAAAGGTTTTCTCACGCATGGTCTAAGGAGCTAATCTATGATGTTTCTAGCTTGGATTGGTTGCTTAATTGTACCTTTACATGGATGATAATATGACTTTAGCTTGGATTGGTTGCTTAATTTTTTCCTTCGATGGATGATGAAAAGAATATGATTCATGACTATTCTGTGGGATTTATGCTTAGCACTGAGTGGACTAGCGGCGATTATCCATGTCCCAAAAATATGTGCCACCATAGGATGATGGTCTTAGATAGACATTAACCATCGGATCCACTTTAGCTCACACTTCAGATCCTTACCTTGGAAAGTAAGGACACCCCTTTTCAGTGTGGGGCAAGCATTGAATTCCATGTTATAGCTCACATGGTCAATGTCGGTTAAATGGAGAACTTCCCATAAAATGAAATAAGTTATTTACTAATGTTTTATGAAGCTTCTTTTATGATTTAAATAAGTATTGATCATTTCATGATTTATGAATCTTCTGATATGGTTTTACTACCTTTTAGCTTGGTCATGCATTTCATGTTTTCGATTATGTCCCCTTATGATCATGTCTCATGTTTTATTGCATTCCCCTCATACTAAGTATATTCCATGTACTAATGCATACTTGTGCCGACATTATTTCACTAATGTAGGGTCTGACGCTTCCATTCCACACACTCGTGGCTAGATTAATCTTTAGAGATTTTGGAGAGATTGGTGAGTCCACATATTCCGAGGATCGAGACTCTTTTATTGCTTTATGTCATTTTTATTTTAGAACTGTATGTGATGTATGGGTTGCATCCCAATCACTTTCTTATGATGTACTAGATGACTTTGAGACTCATGTTAGACTTCCTCTTTTGTCAAACTCATTTGTATGAAATGCTATCATTTGAACTCTTTAAATTCTATTATCTTGTATGATGTATGCTAAGTGTCTTGTGTAGGACCTCTCGGGGTCTTATACAACATGTCACATCTAGGGTGTACTTTGGGTCATGAATAATTTCATATTTATAGCACAAGGTTTATTAATGTCCTAGGATGTCTCACAAGACACGTCGAGTAGAGTTTTGTTCATGAGTGTGAACCGCGCCACATTTATGAATAGGAGGCGATAAGATGTTTAGGAAACTCCAGTTCTTTTATTACTCTAAAGTCGTGCCATAGAGTATAACTTTATAAAGGTCCTCCTCTCCTAACCCCTATTTATGCTTTTTAGACTATACTCGTTAGAAGGAATATTCGTGAAAATCTGAGACAAGAGGTTCCCCGATTGCCGGTCGATCCATTGGTCGAGCAAGTGACTAATGATGAGTTTCGAGCCATATTTCATACATTGACCCAACTATGACGGCTCAGGCAAATATGGAGGTTGTGGTTCCTGTGAACCCAAATATGGGTACGGCGGCAACTAGAGTGAGGGACTTTACTCGGATGAATCCTCCAAATTTTCATGGGTCTAATGTCGAGGAAAATCCTCAAGAGTTCATTAATAAGGTTTATAAGATAGTGGGAAATATGGGTATCACTTCATTAAAAAAGGAAGAATTGGCCACTTACCAACTCAAGGGTATTGCTCAAGTTTGGTTTAACTAATGGAAGGAAGAGAGGGTAATAGATGCGGGTCCTCTTGATTGGGAGAAATTTAAGGTTGCCTTTCTTGATAGTTTCTTTCCCCTTAAGATGAGGTAGGCAAATTTATATGAGTTAATTAACCTTTGTCAAGGGAATATGAGCGTAAAGGAGTATGCCTTGAAATTCATGCAATTTTCCAAGTATGCTCCAACAATGGTTGTCAATCCATGGGCAATGATGAGTAAATTTGTGTCGGGTGCTTCCAACATGGTGATCAAAGAATTCCTAATCACCATGCTCGTTAAGTAGATGGATGTCTCCCGTTTGATTGTTCATGCACAAAAAATCAAAAAAGAAAAACTTAAGGGGAAGGCTAGGGAGTCAAAGAGGGCAAGAAAGGATAATGGTGATTTTTCACATTCAAGATCTAGTGGAGGTAATCATTCCCAATTTACTGGTTCTAGGGAGAAAATGGTATTCGAGTGACAAAAGTGTGGAAAAAGTCATAGAGGTGAGTGTCTAGCTGGTACAAATGCTTGTTTTGGTTGTGGAAAACAGATCATAAGATAAGGGATTGTCCTTCGGCCGCTAGGAATGAGAGAGAAAATTGTCGACGGGCTCAACCTTACCCTTCCTCAGGTTCTAGTGGTGGTAAGAAATAGAATAGGTCTTATGCACTTCGGACTCGACAAGATCATGAGGGTTTCCTGAATGCAGTAATTGGTAAGTTATGATCTTTTAGCTTGTGGTTGTGCATTGGTTGATGTTGGGTGTTTCTATGGCTATGGTAAGGATCAAAGTATACTTATTGTGTTTGAAGTCTATCTTGAAATGTTTATGGAAATTCGTTAAGTGTTTAATTGTATCAATAGTTTTGGGGTTGTTAAGACTTTTGTGTTATGCTTGGGTTGAGGGAGATGTATTTGAAATGATTAGTGAGGTTTTCTCCCAAGGGGAAGATAGTTTGCTTCATGGTCGAAATATGTGAGTGAGACTATATTGATTTCGGAAGAGTTCTTTGCTAGGGCATGGTATGTGAAAGGCCGGAGGCGATTTGCTGTCTTAATAAACCTATTTTTTCCCTTTATTTTTAGGTCTAGCTTGAGGCATTAGCCCCTCATGTTCACTCTTTATGATTCCTGTCTTTTATTCCTTCTCATGTTTTCTCATGCATGCATGCCTATGAGAACTTGCTTTTTGAGAAAATGAGTTAACTTGATTAATTTCTTCATTTTTATGTGCATTTGCGTATGAGTTGTATATAGAACATATGAAATGATGTTTCGGATATTCTTTATCTTGGAGTCGATTCTTCCTCTTCGGATATGTGCATTTATTTGATTGCATTCATGTTGGCCTGTTAGATCTTGCTCCTACCCTTTTTATGATTCCTTGAGTTCCATTCGAGGACGAATGTTCCCAAAGGGGAGATATTGTAACACCTTGGACTTGGAAAAGAAGGAAAATGTAGATTTTTGGTTGCAAGCATGACCTACGGCTCCCACTTATGGTTCACAGTAGCACCTATAGATCGTAGATGGAATCAGTAGGTGCGTGGGGAGATGGGGTTAAACTTTAAGGAAAAGTTGGGAACTATGGTAGCTATGTACGGACCGTAGGTTCACCTACCAACCGTACATGGGCTCCATCGTTTAGATGGTCCATACAAAAGTTTCTGAGACTACCTACGGTCGACCAAGACGGTCCGTCGAAAGACCTAGGAACCGTAGGTGAGGTCCGACAGTTATTTTAAAGGGGACTTTTGGTCTTTTCCTTATTGTTTTAACCCAATACTTTTTCATTTTGTCTTCTACCCTAAGCCCTATATAAAGGTTTTAAACTCCCAATTTACCCACTTCAACTCATTTTCCTAAATTCCCTAAACTTGACAAAATTCATTCTCTCCAAAAATCTTCTCTCTAGATTAAGGAAGAAGAACAAGTTAAGGTTCTTCAAGTTCAAGTCTCCTTTCTTCATCATTTCTTAGGGCTTCAATCAAGGTACGTAGGGAGTTTATCAATGGGTTCCATCCACTCATTGAGTCCCCAAAGTTTCTTCAATTCTTTAATTCAATTTTCCAAAATTAATTAGGTTTTCATTCAATTCCTCATGGGTTCTATTTGTATGGATTCAATTGCTCGATTTTGACCTTATTTTGAAGATTTAGACTTAATTGTATGCTTTTCAATCGGTGTGGGGTAGACACTGGATTCCGTGTTATAGCTTACATGGTCTATACTTATTAAATGGTAAACTTCCCACAAAATTAACTAAGTTAATTACTAATGTTTTATGAAGCTTCTTTTATGATTTAAAGATGTATTGACCATGTTCATGATTTATTAATCTTAAATGATTTTACTTTGTTTTAGCTTGGTCATGCATTTCATGTTTTTTATTATGTCCCCTTATGATCATGTCTCATTTTTTATTGCATTCCCTCATACTTAGTACATTCCATGTACTAATGCATACTTGTTCCTACATTATTTTACTAATGTAGGGTACGACGCTTCCATTTTGAATACTCGTGGCTAGATTGATCCTTAGAGCTTTTGGAGAGATTGGAGTTCTCATGTTCTGAGGACCGAGTCTCTTTTATTGCTTTATATCATTTTTGTTTCAGAATTGTATATGATGTATGGGTTACATCCTACTCACTTTTCTTATGATGTAGTAGATGACTTTGAGACCTATGTTAGAATTCCACTTTTGTCAGACTCTTTTGTATGGAATGCTATCATTTGACCTCTTTAAATTCTATTATCATGTATGATGAATGCCAAGTGGCTTGTGTAGGGCTTGTCGGGGTCTTATACGCCATGTCATGTCTAGGGTGTACTTTGGGTCGTGACACACCAACATCAACACCAACACTAGAACAAGTATCGACACCTACATCAGCCCCAAGTCAGCAGGATCAGCTTGCAGCAGAGGAACCTCATGCCCAAGTACCACCTAGAGGTTCTTAGCTTATGATTACAGCCGTAGCTATGCTGCTAGAGGAGTAGAAGATGCTCAGTGTTCTTGATGCTTTCACCTTTGAGGTTTTCTTAGGTTGTGGGTGAGGATGCCATGAGATTCTGACTACTTACCATGAGCGGTGGCATATCTTGGGTCTCCTGGAGTCGAGACGAGCAAAATTCACTACGTATCGACTTGATGGGCTAGCTACACAATGGGGGCATACATTCATTAGGTTAGGCCAGCTGGGTGTCCTTCGGTCACCTGGACTGAGTATCCTAAGGCCTTTTGGCTAGGTTTATTTCTCGCAGCGTCAGAGATCACCTCAGGGATCAGTTCTCCAGGTTGGAGCAGGGTTCTATGACAGTGTCTCAGTACAAGCTAAGATTTCATGAGCTCTCCCACCATGCTACCATGATTCTACCTACTGAGGAGGAAAGGGTTCAGTGCTTTGATCGTGAGTTGAAACTGCAGCTGCGGATTGAGTCTCAATCTATGGTTTGAGTGGGTCACTCCTTTCTGGATGTTGTTGATCCTGCCCGCATTATTGAGCAGCTCCTTCATAATGCCCAATGGGACAGCGACAAGAAAGCTAGATATAAGGGTAGTTGTAGTGGGTCCCGTTAAAGGCCCATAAATTCATATGTTAGGGCTTGACAACAGTTTCAGCAGGGTCAGCCTAGTCGACTTGCTCAGGCGTCATTGCAGAGTTTAGAGGGTAATCCTTATAGTCGGTGTGAGTTTAGCTCTTGCCAGAGTAATGGGTCCCAAAATAGTCCTTCAGGTCGTTGTTGCCGTTCTTCTGTAAACAGATCATCTTCGGATTGTTTTGACTGTGATGAATTAGGTCACTGGCCAGAGATTGGCCTTTGCATAGAAATATCACTTTAGTTCCATAGCCAGCTCTACCACCTCGACCCACTACATATCCAGCTAGAGGTCGAGGTCAGAGTGAGGACCATCGCGGTAAAAAGTAGGGTATCCAGGGTGGTCCCCGGGAGGCAGTTTAAGTGGTAGGACTGATGGCTAGGGTAGAGGCAGACATGGCCATTTTATGCAGCTCCAGTGAGGGTAGAGATTGAGGCATCGGATGATGTGATCACATGTATGATTTTATTATGCCATCCGCTCGCCTTGACTTTAGTTGATCCAGGATCTACCTATTCTTATGTGTCTGTGTAATATACTTCATGTATGGGTATGAGTTCGAAGCCTATGGCAGTGACGTTGAGTGTGTCGACCTCCGTGGGTGGGTCTTTAGTAAAGGATCAGGTGTTTCGATTATGCTTAGTTACTATCCAGGGGCGTGACACCCAGGCTGACCTTATGTTATTGAATATGCTTAATTTTGATGTGATTCTAGACATGGACTGGTTATCTCCCTACCGTGTAGTTTTAGATTGTTTCTCTAAAACTGTTACCTTAGAAATGCATGGTGTTCCCTCGGTGGTGTGGCAGGGCTCCGTTAGAAGCACACCAATTGGTGCTATCACTTTTTTCAGGCACGGAGGTTAGTGGCTAGCGCGTGTTTGTTTTATTTGGCCTATGTGCGTGATGTAAGTAGGGAAGTCCCTTCAGTTGAGTCCATTCTTGTTGTCCGTGAGTTTACAGATGTGTTTCCTACTGATCTACCTAGCCTACCCTTAGAGCGTGATATTGACTTTCCGATCAAGCTGAGCTGGGTACTCGGCCTATTTCTATTCCACCGTATCGGATCCCCCCTGAAGAGCTAAGGGAGCTCAGTGTTCAACTTCAGGACCACTTGGGTAAGGGGTTCATCAGGCCTAGAGTGTCTCCTTGAGGTGCTCCTATTTTATTTATGAAAAAGAACGACAATTTGATATGCATATGTATTGGTTAAAGGCAGTTGAACAAGGTGATTATGAAGAACCGCTATCCCATGCCTAAGATTGATTATCTATTTGACCAGCTTCGGGGTGCCACAGTGTTTTCAAAGATTGATTTGATATCTAGTTATGATCAACTAAGGATTAGGATAGTGGATATCCCTAAGACTTCATTTAGGGCTCGATATGGCCACTATGAGTTCTTAGTGATGTATTTTTGGTGAACGATGCCCCTGTCGCCTTTATGACTTGATGACACGAATGTTCAGGCCATACCTTGATTTGTTCAGCATTGTGTTCATAGATGATATTTTTGTATACTCACGGAGCAGGACTAATCATGAGCAACATTTGAGGATTGTGCTCCAGACATTGAGAGATTAGTGGTTTTATGCCAAGTTCTCATAGAGCAAGTTTTGGCAAGAATCTGTAGCGTTTATTGTTGTACGTGGACTCCAAGGATGGCATCATGGTAGATCCAGCAAAAATTGATATTATTCGTTGTTGGGCTAGGCCCACTTCGGTGACTGAGGTTTTGAGCGTCGTCGGTGTGGCATGCTACTACAGGCGGTTTGTGGATGGCTTCTCCACTATTGCATCACCTTTGACCCGGTTGAACCTCCTTGATGTTCCTTTTGAGTGGTCTAAGGAGTGTTAGTTGAGCTTTTGGAAGCTCAGGGAGTTGCTAACTACTACTTCTGTATTGACTCTTCCTGTTGAGGGCGAGGGCTTCACGGTCTATTGTGATGTATCTGGTGTTGGATTGGCTTGTGTATTGATGCAGCAGGGCCAAGGTATCACTTATACATCGAGGTAGTTTAGGCTACATGAATGCAACTACCTCACTCATAACTTGGAGTTGCCAGCTATAGTTTTTTGCGCTTAAGATTTGGAGGAACTACATGTATGGAGTTTGTTGTGAGATCTACACTAATCATAGGAGTATTCAGTACATCATGAGCCAGAGGGATCTTAATTTGAGGCAGCATCACTGGATTGAGCTTCTAAAGGACTATGACCTCTCTATTCTCTACCATCCGGGCAAGGTGAATGTTGTGGCAGACGCCTTGAGTCGGAAGGTAGTGAATATGGGTAGTCTAGCCTTTTTATCTACTGTGGAGAGACCTTTAGCTTTGGACATTAAGTCTTTAGCTAATCAGATGGTATGATTAGATGTTTCAGATTCTAGGTGTGTCTTAGCCTATATGGGAGTTTAGTCTTTTATTTTGATCAGATCTGTACGGCTCACTTTGACGATGAGGCCTTGGTGGCACTTCGAGATCGTGTGTTAGTGGCTGAAACTGGTCGGGTTACCTTAGACTCAAATAGGGTTTTGAGGTCTATAGGTCAAATTTATGTCCTGAGAGTTGGGGGTTTCATTCAATGGATACTTCGAGAAGCCCATGATTCGAGGTATTCTATTCATCCAAGCACCACGAAGATGTATCGTGACTTAAAGCAAAATTACTGGTTGGCCAGCATGAGGAGACATATTGCAGACTATGTGTCCCATTGCGTGAGTTGTCATCAGGTGAAGGCTGAGCATTTGAGACCTGGTGGTGAGTTCTAGAGATTACCAATTTCAAAGTGGAAGTGGGATCGCATCACTATGGACTTTGTGGCAGGTTTGCCTCGAACTTCTAGGGGGTATTGACAGCATTTGAGTACTCGTGGATCGATTAACCAAATTAGCACATTTCCTCACTGTTTAGTCTTCATTTAGTGCTGAGAGGTTAGTCTGTATCTACATTCATGAGGTTGTTTATCTTCATGGTGTGTCTGTCTCCATTATATTAGATCGGGGTACTTAGTTCACTTCTAGCTTTTGGAGGACTTTTCCGGATGAGTTGGGCACCCGTATTGACCTTAGCACAGCTTTTCACCTACAGACTGATGGTGAGTCAGAGCGTACTATTTATATTTTTGAGGACATGTTACAGGCTTTTGTTTTAGAGTTTGGAGGTCAGTGGGATGAGTTATTGCCTTTATAAAGTTTGTGTACAACAACAACTGCCATTCAAGCATCTAGATGGCCCTATTTAAGGCCTTATATGGTAGGCTTTGTCGCTCTTCGGTTGGTTGGTTTGAGTCTACAGAGCCTAGACCGCGTGGCACAGACTTGATTAAGGAGGCATTACATCAGGTGAGGGTGATTCAGGACTGATTTAAGATAGCTCAAAGTAGGCACAAGAGTTATGTTGATCGTAGGCGTCGACCTTTGATGTTTTCAGTTGGTTACAGAGTTTTCCTCTGTGTGTCACCCATGAAGGGTGCGATGAGATTTGTAAGGCGGGTCAGGCTTAGCTTCATGTATATTGGGCCTTTTGAGATCCTTCGTACGGTAGGAGAAGTTTCTTAAGAGTTAGCTTTGCCTCCAAAGTTAACAGATATTCACCCAGTAATTCATGTTTCAATGTTGCGCTAGTATGTTCCTAATGAGTCACATGTGGTTCAGTATGATGCATAGAGTTGGATGATCGCTTCACCTTCGTGGAGGAGC
This sequence comes from Solanum etuberosum, assembly GCA_029582245.1. NCBI lineage: Eukaryota > Viridiplantae > Streptophyta > Magnoliopsida > Solanales > Solanaceae > Solanum > Solanum etuberosum. The sequence continues at coordinate 10,614 of JAJONR010002474.1, read as the reverse complement.
CAATTTTCATTCTTGACAGAGATGTGCGGCGATTGCGCTCGAGAGCCATTCCGGTGGTTGAGCATGAATGTGTAAATTCATGATGATGAGTGTAACTTGGGGGTAGGTACCTAGTTATTTCGTATTTCTTTGCTAGAAGCCATGATCTGGGGTTGATTAATATTGTTTCGAGGGTAGTACCATACTAATAGAGGGTTGAATGTGTGTTGTAGCTTGGTGCATGATTTACTTCTTAGGTTACTTGTTATTGAAGCATGTTTTGGCCTTATTCTAGGATAGATGTAACACCTCGGTCTTAGAAAGAGTTAATTTTAGAAAGAACTAAATTGGAAAGAGGCAATTTGAGATTTGTTCAAGTTATGCTTAATTTATGAGTTTTGGGTCAACTTTAAATGACCATAACTTTTAGTACATAAAGATTTAGGTGGTCCATAAGGTATCAAATGTAAGATATTTGAGTACTCTTTTCAACGCCACCGAGTTTGCTAAATTTTGGGTTCGGATGAGGGAGATATGCCCGTTTGAGTTCAGCCTATCCGATTTAGGAAATTCATCCAAATTAAGGAGGGGTATTTTGATCTTTTCCTTACCCTACTAAGTTCACACGTTTTTTTAACCTAAATAGGGTTCTAAACTGATTGAGATCAGTTTTCTCAATTCCTAAACACGCTTAGGGTTTTAGAGAGAAGTTCAAGAGGAGAAAACGGAGAAGTTCAAGAGGAGAAAACGGAGAAGTTCAAGCGTTTGTTGAGGATACTTGCGATCTTTGAGGAATATCACCAAAGATGTGATCCTTACGAGGTATGTAAGCTTTCATAGTGATAGGTTCGTTCACCCTCACGCCAATCATGCATTTTTTTTATTAAATTTCATCCATGAAAATCCATGTATTGAGGTTCTTGAGGAGATTCTTGAGGTTTCGTTCTTCATTCTTTGTAAATGTGGTTTTGATGAGTTCTTGAGGCGAGGGTTTTGAGCTTGGGGGTTGTTCTTGAGGAGATTTGAGTACATTTTTATTTACTTATGTGGGGTATACGAATCTAAGAGAGTTTGGAAGGAATCAATCGATTCTAGGTGAATTAGGGCCAAAAAATCGAGAAGAAAAATTCATCGAAATTTTCTGGAAAGGGCTGGGGTGCCGCGCCCCTGATGCGCCAGCAGGCCTGGTGTAGGGCCCCAGCAGTGTACCAGAAACTAGCCCCAGTCAGGGTAGGTCTGGCGCGGCGCGCCACCCCTGCGCCACAAAGCATCATGCCACTTTTCTTCTTCTTTTTCAATCCGCACTTGTTCCTTTGAGTCGAGCTTTCATTCCTTTATTAATCCTAGCTATTTAAACCTTCATTAATCATCGAGAGATCCTATATATCATGAGTCATAACTGTTGAATTCACATATCAAATTCAAGAAAATATTAAGAGTCAAGTTTAAGAGAGCCTTTCAAGTCTTTTTGAGAAGTCTTTTACAAACTTTTAAAACTTGTTATAAGACTTGAGTACTTGACTATAAGGATGAGGAGAGTTGAATTCATGTTTTAAAATTAATATAAGGGAACTAATTATTCTCAAGAGTAAATGTTTTTTACATTTAAAATGAGACGAAACTTTGATTTCCAACTAATTTCATGAGGATTTTTGAGCACTATCTCTTTTAAGAGAACATTTTGAGTCATAATCTCAAAGTTTGAGGATGAGGAAATGTTTTTAAACATATGAGCATGAGTTATATTATTGGGAGTAGTATTGAGCCCCGATATGGGCACGAGTTCACACAACTCAAAGTCCTCATAAACCCTGTATGTCAACATGTGTAAAAAGGGTCATACTTTTTAGATGATTCTTTATTGCTTTTTAAGCATAGCTTAGTGGATCCACTTAGTTGAGGATGGCTTATACATCGGCAAGGTATAGGACAGTTCTGGCAGGATAGACGAGACGCTGTATCATCACATAGCTCATAATGATTGTTGTCGATTAGAGAATTTCCCAAATAAGAGTTAAAAGAGTTATTATTGTATTTTTAAATACATTGAGTTATTATCTACTCTTTTAAATTTTTTCTTTATAATGCATCTTTATTGTTGCTTTTATATTGAACTGAGTTGAGTATTTCTAAGTTTGAGTATCTTTAAGTATCTTTGAGTACCCTTGAGTATCCTTGAGTTGAGTTGAGTTGAGATGAGGTGAGTATGTTCTTCCTTTTTATCAATTTAAGCTTATGTATGTATTTTAGAGTTTCCTTGCATGCTCGCACATTCCTTGTACTGATGCGATTTAGCCAGCATCTTTCATGATGCAAATACAGGTTTCCAGGGTCATCAACAGGTGCTCTGTTGATACCAATTGTAGTTCCAGAGTTGCTTTGGTGAGCCTTTTTGCTTTCGGAGGATTCCACCTTTATTTTCATTATTATTAAAATGTCATGGGTCTTGTCCCGACATCTATCATACTTATTAGAGCTTTCATAGACAGTAGTAGTTGAGGAGTCTTTTTCATTTCCTTTGTGATGTTTAAAGATTTGAGTTGAACAATTATGTCATTGAGTATGTTAGACCTTATTGAGTTAAGCCAATTTTTAGTAATGATGTTGTTATGAGTTGAGTTACATTTGAGGTTCATTTATTATTGAGGAAGTCTTCCGCTGAGAGTTGAGACAGGCCAAGGGTTCGCTTGGGGCCAGTAATTGTTTTCGAGTGCTATTTACGTCCAGGGTGTAGGCTCGGGGTGTGACAATACACTAGTGTTGCCCTAGACCCATGCACATTGTGACTATGGTATGTCTTCGACGTTGTTTCGGATGGACGAGGTCCTTGTAGATTGGAATAGTAGACTTCAGTCTGATAGTATGAGCCTTAGCTTAGGCATTTACGCTGCTTGTTAGCTTTTTGTCTCCTCTCCCTATTTATGTTGCTACGATGCATTACCGAAGGTTATGTTCTTTCTCAGAATTGGAGAACTTCAGTTTGGGAGCCTTTTGTGATATTTTTTGTAGTGGACATAAATCCACAATGGCTTGGGGCTTACTTGAGATCCTCTTCGGAGTTAATACGCCCCTGGGCACTCCAGAAAGCTGGGCGGCTGACACCCCTGGGAGTGAGCTGGTTGGTTGGACGGTCTTGATATCTGAGATCCTCTACGGAGTTAACACGCCCTCGAGGCACTCTTCCTAGCTGGACGGTTTACGCCCTTGGGAGTGGATTGTATGGCTGGGTGGACTTGGTTGATAGTAAGTCTTACTATCTGGGCTGGGAGTTGACTGGTTGAGTTGATTATCACACTTGCTAGCTGTGCTAGGAGTTTACTGTTTGAGTTGATTGTCACTCTATCTAGCTGGGCTGGGAGTTCACTGGTTCTTAGATTCAAATCTTGATTACTCTTCTACCTAGTAGACGTAGCTATTTTGTGTACCTGTCGGGCTTATGCGGTCCGTTCAGGTTTTATTTAACTTGCGCACGAGTGTACCTTTTAGGAATACGGGGTCAAGTTAGGTTTAGTTAAGTTTTACTTAGTTTCACTTTAAGTATGCTCGTGTGCCGTGTTTCCTTATCCACTTTGACCTATGTTGGTGTCTTCCTCTCTATCTTTACCTTTATTGCTCGGTCGGCCTTTAATGCTTATTGAGTACCTTGTTTTTGTACTTATGCTACACTCTACATCTTTTCATGGTACATGTCCTAGTACCAGCTACCACGGTGATCGTTCATGCCATCTTTTGCAGCTTGGGGATATCAGAGACGAGGGTTAGCACTTGGCATCCAGGATCTGTCTTCTTCTGTACATATGTTAGCTTGTTTTTTGACTTTGAGACGGCTTGTTGTTGTCCACTGTTGGGACTTGTTTTTATTCTTTTTAGACAGCTCTGTACTCGTGATTTCTAGGTTCTGGGGGGTATCTATTGTACATAGCTTTGGGTTTGCATTACATTTCTGCCTTTTATTATCGTTGTATTATTTTCTTTTTAATTCCACCCTTGTACCCACTACTTGTCATTCTGGATACGGGTCAGCTTACCTACTGGTGCATTTTAGTAGGTGCCATCTTGACTCAAGAAGTCGGGCCGTGACAAGTATATATCCCAACAATTTCCCACTTAGACTTTTAACCATCACAGTTGTTATAATGTACTATATCGAAATGCATGGTTAATACTATATACCCTAACAATCTCCCACTTAGATATTTAATCTTGAATATTGTTAGAATACTATTTCTAGTTAAATGATTAATAGTATATACCCTAATAATCTTAATAATGCATTTACAAGTTTCACAGGCATTTCTTTAATTCTTATTGAAAGAATTTTACCATGTTGTTTTCTCAGGCAATTTCATCTAGTAGTGCTTCGTCGTAACAAATCGATTTTGTACTAGATCTAGGGGTACCTTATCATGAAACCCTACAAGAGTGTACTACTTTTCGAGGGTTCTATCGTGAAAGTTATAACACCTCGGTCTTAGAAAGAACTAGTTTTAGCAAGAACCAATTTGAAAAGAGCTAAATTGAAAATTTTGCAAGTTAGCCTTAAATTGTAAGTTTTTGGTCAACTTCAAACGACCATAACTTTAGGCACATGGTGATTTAGGTGTCCTATAAGGTATCAAATGAAAGATCTCTGAGTCCTCTATCCAACGCCACAAGTTTGCTAAATTTCTAGTTCGGATGAGGGAGATATGCCCATTTGAGTTCAGCCTATCCGATTAAGGAAATTTATCTGAATTAAGGAGGGGTATTTTGGTCTTTTCCTTACCCCACTAGCCTAACTCATTTTTCAACTATTTTAGGGGTCTAAACTGACTTAGATCAGTTTTCACAATTCTAAAATACACTTAGGGTTTTAGAGAGAAATTCAAGAGGAGAAAAAGGGAGAAAAGATCAAGCGTTCAAGATATTCCTGCAATCGTCAAGGGATTTCGCCAAGGATTCGATCCTAACGAGATATGTAAGTTTTCATAGTGATGGGTTCGTTCAACCACACGCCAATCATGAGTTTCTTTTACGAATTTCAACCATAAGATTGGGTATATTGAGTTCTTGAAGTTTGTGTTTCATTTTTTAATATGAGATTTTGTTGGGTTCTTGCGATGAGGATCTTGTGTTTGAGTATTGTTCTTGAGTAATTTAGAGTGGATTTCGTTGTAATTATATTGGGTCTAAGTATCCAAAAGAGTTTGAGGGAAATTGTTCGATTCTAAGGGAGTTAGACATGAAATTGAAGCAAGAAAATTCATCAAAAACCTGGGTATATGGGTGGGGCGCCGCGCAGCTCAGTGTGCCCCAAACCACCTTCTGTAGTTTAGGGGTTGGCGGCCTGTTCAACTCAGTGCGCCAGGGTCGCCAGGTCCCCTACCCTTCCATCCTTCTTTCCGTGTGCGTTTTCTCGAATCTTACCTATGTTCTCTACTTGATATCCACATTTAAAATCTTCATTAATCCTTAAGACATCATGCATATCCAAGTCATAACTCTTGAATTCATAATTCAAATTAAAGATAGAGTTAAGAGTAAAGTTTGAGGAAGTTCTTTTGAGTCATTTGAGAAGTCTTTTTGCAAAACTTTTAAAACTTGTTTTAAGACTTGATTACGTGAGTATGAGGATGAGGAGAGTTGAGTTTCATTTTTCAAAATGAATATATGGGAACTAAGTATTCTCAAGAGTAAATGTTTTACATTTAAAATGAGAGTAAACCTGGATTTCCAAATGAATTATATGGAAATTTGAGCACTGTCTCTTTTAAGAGAACCCTTTTGAGTAATAATCTCAAAGTTTGAGGATGAGGAAATGTTTTTAAACATATGAGTATGATTTATATTATTGGGAGTAGTATTGGGCACCGATATGGGGACGAGTTCAGACAACTCATAGTCCTCATAAACAATGTATTGCAACATGGGTAAAGGATCATACTTTTTATATGATTCCTTATTACTTTTAAGCATAGCTTAGTGGATCCACTTAGTTGAGGACGTCTTATACTCCGGCAAGGTATAGGACAGTTCTGGCAGCGTGGGTGAGACGATGTATCATCACATAGCTCATAGTGATGGTTGTTGGTTAGAGAATCTCCCAAATAAGAGTAAAGAGTTATTTATAGTATTTTTAAATACATTGAGTTATTATCAACTATTTTAAAAGCTTTATTTATAATGCATCTTTATTGTTGCTTTTATATTGAACTGAGTCGAGTATTTCTAAGTTGAGTATCTTTTAGTATCCTTTCGTTGAGTTGAGTTAAGTTGAGATGAGGTGAGTGTTCTATCACGACCCAGGGGTACCCCCTAGATGTAACATGTCGTATAGGACCACGAGAGACCCCATACAAGCCACTTAGCATTCATAACATAAGAAATAGAACAAAAATAAGTAAAGACAACATTCCAAGTCCAAAGTTTTATAAAAGTAAAGCGGAAGTCTAAAGCACTTGTCTCATTAGCCATCTAGTACAATAGAATGAAATTGGGCCTAGCCCATACATTACATCAAAAACTGGAAATATGAAAGAAAACTGAAACAATGAAAATCCGTCCTCGAAGCATGAGAACTCACCAATGCTTGGGAACCTCGCAATCAACCACTAGCCAAGACACTGAGAACCCTAACTGTCGGACCCTACATTTCAGGAAAATATAGGCAAGAGTATGCGTTAGTAAAAAATAATGTACCATGTATGATAGTTATGCATGAAAAAATTAAATCATGCTAAAATAGGTCATTTCATGACATGCAATTGACCAAGCTAAAACATGATATAAAAGGGTTAGAACATAAGTCATAAAACATGGTCAATTCAAGCTTACATATTTAAAGACTTTGAACACATATGAGATACTTCTTGAAGTAACCTTAGTTCATTATTATTGTGGGAAGTAGCCTTAGCCGACATAGAGATCATGTGAGCTATAACATGATCCCCCGGTGTCTCTCACACCGAAAAGAGTTGTCCTACTTTCCAAGGTAAGGACCATGAACTTCTAGCTTAGGTGGATCCACTAGCTAATGTCTATCTAGACAATCATCCTATGGGGGCACATAAGTAAGGGATAAGGAGATTGCGTCTAGAAACCCGGCCTCTACTAATGGGAGAGCTTCCATCTCAATATCCTCTCGGTGCTAAGCATAAATCCCACATAATAGTCATTTATTACTTGTTCTTTTTGTCCATGGAAGGGCACGTCATCTTGCCAATCCAAGCTAAGTCATAAGTCATCCATGGAAAGGTATCATTCAATAACCAATCCAGGCTAGGTTTCATTAGGATAGATCTTTATCTTTTGATTCAATTAGGTGAGAAGACCTTTCAACCTTAGAATCCTTATTATGTGAGAAAACCATTCAGAATCATGCCTTCATGTGTATATGAGAAAATCCTTTCAACAACACAACAACAACATCATCATCATTGATACTTTACTCTCAACGCACCCCTAAAATATTTTCATAGATTTCATAAGAACATGCATAATTCAATAATTTACCTTTCAAGGTTCACAACCCACTTTCAATCATCAACATTTAGAAAACATGGGTTAGATATGAATTTCATCATAAATTCATGTAATTCTTTCAATATATGCTTGGGTTCATAAAACTCTTCCTTCATAATCAAAATTCTACATCATATGATCATAACTTGAAAAATATGGGGATTACATGGGTTCATAGGGGAATCATCATAAAATAGTATTTCATCAATTCATGCATAAGAGATAATAATTCAATCATTTAAATTAGTAATCAAGAGAACCCATGACAATTGAAGAAAACCCTAACTCAATTGGGGATTTCTAACTTTGAAAATAGGAGAATTTAGGAACTCCATGAATGGAAGGAATTCATGGATGAAAACTATCATACCTCAAAGCCAATTGATTATCTTCAATAGAGGAATGGAGACTTGACGTCAAACCCTAGTTTGAATCCTTCTTCTTCAAGCTTTCTTAGAGAGAGAAATATTTTGGAGAGGAGACTTGTTCTTCTATTAGAAATTTGAGAGAATGATTTCTTTGGAGAAATTTGGGGGTTAAAATACTTATATAGGGGTCTTAGTGAAGGGTAAAACGATGTAGTATAGGGATAAAATAATTAGGAAAAAAGCCAACTACCGTTAAAATAATTGCCGACATACTGACCTACAGACCCCTACCGATGGACTGTGGACTGACCGACGGTCCGTCCTACATGACCGTCGTCCATCGTCAGAAACCTGATTTAGGAGTCCTGATCTACGGACCCCCGACTACGGACCGTGGACCCACTGATGGTCCGTTGGTCCGGTCATGGGTCTGGGCTTCTGTCAAAGGTTGGGGTGACCAACCTCGGACCACACCTATGGTTTGTGGTCCCATTTATGGGCCGTGGGTGCCCTCCGTCGGTTGGCACCTGCAAATCCTGAAAATAGTTAATTTCCCTTCTCGAATCTGAGGTGTTACATGTTCTTTTTTTATCAAGTTCAAGCTTATGTCTATGATTTAGAGTTCCCCTTGCATGCTCGTACATTCCATGTACTGACGCCATTTGGCCTGTATCTTTTATGATGCAGTTACAGGTAACCAGGGTCATCAACAGGCGCTTCGTTCATACCACTTGCAGTTCGAGTTAGCTTTGGTGAACCTCCTTGCTTCTGGAGGATTCCATTTATATCTTTCAGTTTTGTTAGGATGTCGTGGGTCTTGTCCTGACTTCCATCATAGTTATTAGAGTCTTCATAGATGGACAGTAGTAGTAGATGAGTCTTTTGATTTCCATTGTTAAATGTTTAAGACTTGAGTTGCCTCTTTTGGCCAGTTGAATGTTTATTTCTAAATATTCTTATTTAAGTATTTGAGACATTTGAGTTAAATCTTTACTTTTGAGTTCATCTTATGTTGAGTAAGTCTTTCGCTGAGAGTTGAGGCAGGCCAAGGGTTCGCTTGGGGCCAGCAATGGTTCTCGAGTGCCAGTTACGTCCAAGGTATAGGCTCGGAGCGTGACAAAAGTTCTCTCAAGCATACAAAACAAATCAATCTTCATTAAGATTCTCCCACTACGACTAAGTACTTCTACTATAATCACACTTTCATGTTCTTGAGTCTTAATATTTTCTTCAAAATCTTTCGATATTGAAATATTAACACCTTTTCATGTAGTGTTCTTTAATTTGCTCAACATCACTCTCACTACTTGAGGTAGTAGTATTCTTATGTCTAGTAACGTTTCTCCCACTACTTAAATGCAATGGAACATCAATTCTTACATAACCATTAGATGTTCTTGAGCGTCTGAATTTACAATTGACTCATTTGTTATTTCTTTCTCCAGTTCCTGTAAAACTAGTTTACTTCTAGGAACATGGTTTACTAAATGATATTTTTTTTAGAAAACCGGACAGTGTGTTAATAATTTCCTTAGTTTCTTTAGGATAGTAAAATAAACCTTCTTTCATTCTTTTGGATATCCAATTAGCACATATACCCATCTCATTCTTAATTTCAATTTGTTTACTCTCCCTCTAAGAACATATTCTGGACAATCCTCTATATGAACATGTCATAGATTAGACTTACTTCAAATTCACACTAGTTCTTTAGTCATCCAAAGTACTGATTTGAAAGGAATTAAATTCAGAATGTGATATGTAGTTCTTAGAATATATCCCAAAAGAAACAAAAAATTACGAATAAGTCAATCATTAATCTTATCATCTTCATAAGAGTCTATTTATTTTCTCTTTTATGCCAATCAATAATAGAGTGTGTGGTGTAGACAATTAAAATGCAAATATTCTATCAAATAAGTAACTCATCAGCTCTGTAGAGAGGTATACGTCACTACAATCATATTGCAGTAACTTTATATATTTTTCATGATGTTATTTTCATTTTTGTCTTAAATATATTGAATTTATCAAGACATTCAAACTTACAAAACATCAAAAATATATATTCATATCATGAGTAATCTTCTAAGAATCTCAAAATACTCAAATTTACCTCATGCCTGAATGATCATTTACCGCACAAGTCAGAATAGATTAATTCTAACTTATCACTACCCCTATTTCCTTTTTAAGAGGAATGTCTCTTAGTCATTTTCCCTTTTAAACATGACTCACATGTTGATAGTGACTTCAAATTCAATGAACCGTTATGTTTATTCTTTATCCAATCTCGAAATTCTATCCAGAATAAAAGACATAGAATCTAGTGTACAAATATGTTTCATTCAATTTGAAAGATATTTTCTCTTATGAGATATATTAATATTATTCAATTCATAAGAGATAATACAAAAATAAAAAATCATGCAACAATATACAATAAAAGATAATTATTATCAAACTCAATAATAGAAGAGTTACATGGAAAATATATTAAACATCCATCTCTTATCTAGTTAGAAACTGAAAATAATTTAATCTAACATAACATACATGTATAATGCATTCTTTGAATTAATATCTTATCTCTACCGAAAGAAATGTTTGAGTAGTACTAACTGGGTCCGTAAAATCTATTAAGAGTTTGAGATATAATACATTAAATAGATCATACTATGTCGAATAATCCTAAATATTAAAATTTAGAGCTAATTTATATATATATATATATATATATATATATATATATATATATATATATATA
>JAJONR010002473.1:0-61327 GCA_029582245.1 Solanum etuberosum | reverse complement strand
GTTTTATATTCAGCTAAATAGCTTGTGTAGTATGAAATGAAATGGCTGGACATGGGACGTAGCAGGAAAGCTGAATAAAACTTGCGACTATAAACCAGCGAAGTAGTTTGATTCAAGGTATTAAAGCTGGCTGAATAGAATGTGTTTTTGGTTATTTGGTTCTTTTTCCATTCCATGGTATGAATTCTGTTTTTCACTCCTCTAGACTTTACATTTGTAATCTCTCTAATTTTTAATTACTTCTCTCCATTCCCCCCCACAAACTTATTGGGGGTTATTTTCTCATAATTTTGGCTAAAATTTCTATACACGGACATGGAAAAGAATTTAAATACTATCAAGTTCTTGTAAGCCATCTACGGTAAGTTCATTACCCTCAGCGGTATCCTCATTGAAAGGTAAAATGATCGTCACGTTAATTATCGGATGTATTCTTAGGCTGTTTTCACAAAGAGCAATTATATGTTGTTAAGCCTAAGTTCATTTGTTTATGTGTAACACAATGTCAATTATCTTTTGTTGTGGTTTTAACTAAATATCAAGATTCAAGCGTTTGAAAACCATATATGGTAAGCCCTCTCGCTCTCACACGATCCATGTCTCTCCAACCTTGATTCTTGTCTTGAGGTCGCCAAGAGCCTTAGTTGGCACCTTGGTACCTCGGGGGAGAACCCGCCACTTGATTTGATATGTATTGAACTCCCTCATCAAACAATGCATATGCATTATCTTCCTCGAGGGATTTGTCTCCTTGTGCTCCAATAACTCACACACACTTGACCCTGGTGCCAATCATGTACTCTGCAAACAACTCCACTTGAGTTGACACCCGATGTCACCTTGACATCCCTTGTGTTCCAAGCTCGGTTAGTTTTAGTCATTCTATCCTATGGGGCCTTTGCAAGTTTGAAAGTTCGATCCATGAGTGAACCACCTGTTAGGTTGTTTGCTGATGACTTGTTAATGGAGTCTAGTGATCAGTAAAAGCATTACAAGAGCACTCCATCCGGTAACTCGTGATTGGGACACAAGAACACTCTCTTTTTGAACCTCAATCAAACCTCATGTAAAGGCTCTCACGCCAATTAGAGAAAGTTAGTGATTTCATCACGCAGATACAACATTCTTGAGGGTGGAAAAAACCGATCTAGGAAAGCCTTGGTTAATTTGTTCCATTAAGTGATGGAGCCTTGAGGTAGCTCCTCCAACCATGTTGTAGCGTCTCCCGTGAGGGAGAATGGAACAATCTTAGCCTAATGGATTCTTGACTAATGTTTGTGATGTTGAAAGGATGACAAATTTCAGTGAATTTCCTTATATGGCCTTTAACAGCCATTTGCAAGGCCTCCAAACAATTCTTTCATCTGGCTTAGATGTAGCATAGTGCAAGTGACATGAAAAACGACATTACCTATTGTCGGAGGTAGGCGAACGACACTAGGTACACCATGTGCTACCACCACTTCATCCTCGACATCCATGAACCCATCAATACTAGCTTGACTAATCTCTTATCATGTTCAATCACCCAAAACAACAAAACAACGTAGAAGAAAAGCAAGATGCCAAACAAATGTGAATCAACAAACAAACAAATGACAATCAATTTCCGATCTTCAACAATGGCCACATTTTCAATAACGTCTAAAACAACTCTCCAATTAAGGAGGTGGAAACGATCGTATGCAAAAAAAAGTACCCAACAAGAGTCGGGGTGGATTTCCCATAGAGATTGGATGTTAGACTCACTAAGGTTTGTAAATCAAAGCACATAAGCAAGACACAATTGCTGGTATCAAGATTAAAGGGACTAGGGGTGTGCATTCTATAGGTATAACTTTGATTATAATACTCCCACTATTCCATATTAAGTGAATTTTTGAGGTATTTTTTCATTGTTCAAAATAATTGAATTGTTCAAAGTTCAAGATAAATGTTTGAATTTTTTTCCATATTTTCCTTTTCCATTAATGAAGTTTTATATTTTCCAGGTGATAAATTGACTACTTAGAAAGTTATATTTATGATTTCACAAAGGACAATGATGAAAAATATGATTTAAATTATGTCCTTGAATATTTTTCTTAATAGGTGTGCAATTCCTCACAAATTCACTTAATATGGAATAGAGGGGGTATTAACTAGAAAACTTAGAACAAATTATAGCATGTATTGCTTTTGGTTTTTAGCTAAACTCAAAGTTTCTCAATCCAAAGTGTGTGTCTACTTTGGGTTCTCTAGAACCCCAAAACCATATTCAACAATCAACCAAATAATTGCTTGAGCAGGCATGTACTATTTCTAGCTCTATCCCTTAGATGAGGTTGAAGTCCCAAATCCTCACGATTGAAGACTTACCCAATTGCACCTCTCTTTCTCATGTAAATGTGAAATTAGAGAATTTAAATAATATTTGCAACCATTAATATCCAGATTAAAACTTGAAGAAAACAATAGATCAATCCTTATTAATCAATTCTAAAATCAACTAGTCAATACACAATCAATACTACTTACCCCTAGAAGAGAAATTAACTACTCATAGTTGAGAATAAGGGTGTACATGGTCGGGTTGGTTCAGGTTTTTCAAATATCAAACCAAACCATTTGTGTCGGATTTTTAAATTTATAAACCAAATCAAACCAATAAAATTCGGATTTTTCAACCTCGGGTTTTTTCGGATTTTTTCGGGTTTTTCGGATTTTTGGGTTTTTTTCCGATAAAGTATTCATACAAACATATAATTTACTTGTATTTCAAATATTTCTTTAGTCCTACCAAAATACAACTATCTAAGGTGTTTCTTTAGAAAATATTACAAAATATGATATGATTAATGACACTAAAATATCCAACAAAAAATAATAATAATGAAATCGAGTAAAACAAATATTGTAAATTAACAAGTCATAATGAAAGTGATCATAGCATAATGAAAATGATCATAATTTAAGAGTAATATATCATGCTAAAATAAGTTTAATAGTATTAGTTATATGACTAAATATTAAAGGAAATTAAAATTAGATTATGTATTTTAACTGTCTAAACCATTGTAAAACTAAAAAATAAATAGTCAATATTATTGTCATTCTTAGTTTTGAATTGATTTTCTTTTTGCATTATTATTAATTTGATTTTGATTTAAGCTTTATTATAATTACCAACATCTGTGGACTATAATCTTTATTGAACCATTCAGAATTCTAAGTTTCAAACTTGAAATAATATATTACAAACTATGAAAAAGTAAAAGAAATAGTTAAAAATTATATCAAAGTAAATATTTTTATGTATAAAATGAAAATTTTAAAATTATATATAAAAAATCGGATTGGTTTGGTCTCGGGTTGATTTTTTTTAGTTAAAGCCAAACCAACCCAAATATAGTCGGGTTTTCTTTTCAATAACAAACCACTAGTCGGGTTTTTTTTTCCGATTTGACTTGATTTGCGGATTGGTTCGATTTTCGGTTCAGTTTTGTACACCCCTGATTGAGGAAAAAGAAACTATAGCATAAAGGAGTTCCTCAATTCCATTTACCATGATAAATTAATAATAATTCAAAGCTTTTCTACCTTGAATAATGGTGGTTTCTGAATTCTAGAAGCAAAAGATGCTAAGAATTGTACTTTACAAGTTTATTCTCTATCCTCTCCAATATTCTATACATATTGGGGAAAAACTAGGCATAATATTCCTTGCACAAATTCCAAAATCATCATTGAAAACTTCCTAAGTACGCAACTGACTTTTGAACGATTTAATTCTTTTGGTGACTTGCCACCTATAATGTTCAACTACACTCCTAAATTAGAAATGTAGGTGGTCGTATGCAAAAAAATATCCAACTTATAAGGTAGGGGTCGAATCCCACAAGAAACAATGTAAGGGTAATCTAAAAGATAAAGAATTACAAGCCACATATTTGAATCCAACAATAGATACAAATATTTTTTGGGGGGCTTTCGAATAAGGGACAAACACTAAAACTAAAACAAAAAAATAAATGATAGATTGATCAAAGACTTTTTGACCCAAGGATAGCAAATAGATTTGGGAATGGGGATTCAATTCATGCTCATATCACAAGTAAACAAACATTATCAAGATAATCATGGGTAAGTCAACTATGCCTTGGATTCTTAAGTACCCACTTGTATCTCCCGATCACAAGCAAGTATATCTTGACTAATTCTCTCAAACTTAGCAAGTATAACAAATTAAACAATCTAATATGACAACGCTAGGATTATCCTATCTCTAACTCAAATCCATAAAATGAGGGTTAGACCCGGATCTAGGATTTCTCAAGCTCTAGTCCATTAGCCAATTCTCAAATCGTGCTAATTAACCTTCCCAACACTTAATCCTCTTTCTCAAGCAAGATCAAGATAAATAGGCAAGTTCTTGAGTTGATCACTGTCACGATCCAGGGGTACACCCTAGATGTAACATGACGTACTTGACCCCGAAGGGGTCTCATACGAGCCTTTAGCATATCATAACATAAGATAATAGAAAATTACAGAAATTTTAAAACTTTTCTTTACAATCGTAGTCTTTATAAAATGCAAGCGGAAGTCTATAACACTTTGTCTCAAACCATCTAATACAACTTTAAATAAATCTTGGGACACAGCCCATACAAAAGTCTAAGACATAAAAGAAAGACATAAACGTAATGGTGGCTTTGTCCTCGATGCTATGAGGACTCACCAAATCTTCAACTCCTTTGCACTTCTAGAAACCTATCCTCAAGAAACGAACTCAAGATTGCCGAATCCTACATTTGATAAGAATGTAGGCAAGAATATGCGTTAGTACAAAATGTACTAAATATGTTAGCTAGCACAACATCATAAGAGCATAACACAAGGGTTAGCCAATATAAGACATAAGTCATAAGCATCAGATATAATAACATAATCATAGCATAATCTCCAACATAGACATAACATAAGCATTAGTCATCATAAAGCATGATCCATCTACATAGTCAATACTTAGACCTTCATAACATAAAATAATCTCTTCATAAGTAACCTCCAAATACACTTGTGCAATGCATGAACAAGACCCCATAATCCCATTCATGCTAAGTATCCCCTTTGGCCATCATAATCATACTTACCATCTCATGGTCTCATCTTTAGCTTAAACATCATAGACAAGGGAATCTATCACCTTTAGTCAACATATCAAGGATGGAAACTATAGCAACACCCAATCTAAGCATACATCATATGAGAGAAATACTTCATGAGTCACCTCAAGAAAAGCTTGTGCAATGCATGGATAAGATCTCATAATCCTACCTATGCTAAGCTAGACACTCTAGGCTCTTCATTCATATATATCATCTCTTATTCTCATATTAAGCTCATCACAAGGAATAAGGGGAATCACCTCAAGTCATACATGTTTAGCTCATCATAAAGGACAAGGGTAATCACCTCAAGTCATACATGTTTAGCTCATCATAAAGGACAAAGGGTAATCACCTCAAGTCATACATATCATGTAATCACAGAGACAACGGGAATCACCTCTAGTCATACATATTACTGAATCATAAAGACAAGGGGAATCACCTCTAGTCATACATATTAATGAATCATAAAGACAAGGGGAATCACCTCTAGTCATACATATTAATGAATCATAGGTATTCGCTTCCATGTTCATTTTAATAAGATATAGGTATTCACCTCCATATCCATTTTAGGGTGTAATGTAGGTATTCACCTCCACATTACCACATAAGGATCATAGGTAATCGTCTCCATGATCAACATAAAGGCTAATGGGTAATCACCGCTTGCCTTGGGAGTCATATATACATACATAAAAAAGGTAATCACCTAACACTCCCCATATCATGACATGAGTAATCACCTTATGTTTAACTAATTAGGATTAAGGGGACTCACCTCACAATCCTATCATGTAAAGGTCTTTGGAGGACTCACCACAACCTCATCACATTTCATAGCCCCTTCGACTTAGATTCATTTTAGGTGAGAATAGCCTTTCAACCTAGAATCATTCTATGTGAGAGAACCTTTCATATCATATCATATTCATGCATAATATCATATCTATAATTCTACATTAGACATGGATATCATCATAACTCAAGTGATTCTATCACTTCATACATTCAACCATTCATTAGGTAGGTTGGGTGAGTATAAGCCTTTCACCACAATTCTACCTATTAGACTTCTATTCTCATAGAGACTTCACTATCAAAGCCTTAACATACATAATTCATCACATTGTCTTTACTCTCAAAACCCTAGTGATCAACATTCATGACTACAAGCCTTACTCTCAAAGCTTTACTTCATACAATCATCATGCATATCTAGATTACAAGACATTCTAGTCATAAGCTTTATCTTTATGCAATTCTAGTCATAATTCATCATACAGGTTCAATCTCAAGCTTTACTAGTCATGATCAATCGTATATACTTTAATCTAATTCAATTCATGTTAACATACTTCTATTCTTGAACAATTACTATACATGACATCAATTCTAGAAGATCATCTATGAATCCTCAATTTCCCCTCAAAAGGCATAAACCCACATTCTTCAATTTCATCAATTAGACTAGGGTTAACCATGGAAAACATGTAATATCATCATAATAGCATGATTCAATACTAAATCAATCATAAACAAGTACTATCCACTCAATTGGAATCATACTCAACTTAACCCACAATTTTGGAAGGAACCCTAACTTGAATTGGGGATTTCATCTTCACAATTGGGGGAATTCTAGGGGGCTCGATAGGTGGAAGAATCCATGGATGAATAAGCTAACATACCTTGGATATAAAGCCCTCACAAAAGCTTGCAACAATGGAGGAATTTGACCTAGCTTTCTTCTCTTCTTCTTCTTCTTCACTTTCTAGAGAGAGGATTTCTTGGAGGGAATTTGGGTTCTTTTGGGTGAATTGAAATAATGATTTGGAATCATATAATTAAGGGTCTAATAGCTTTATATAGGTGGTCTAATTACTAATTAAAAAATACCACTTAACCCCTAACTAATTCTATAACCTTCCCTTAATCCCCTAACTTAACCAACTTAAGAAGTGGACTGCCTCACTCACGAGACCCCGACCCACAGACCGTGACTGGGTCCACAGGCCGTGCTGGTCCTCCGTGGATGGGGTACTGGAGCATGGTTTGGCAGGCTTGACCCACGAACCTCCCCCACGGGGCGTGAGTCCCCATCGTGGGTCACTGCCTTGGGGCAGATTTAAGGGACTAGTTTAGGGTGGTTTTCTAGGGTCCTCCTCAAGGACCCTTGGTTGGTCCTTGGGGAGTCGTACCTTGATGTTTAACCCCTAAACCCTTCATTCTAAGTACGGGAGGTCATTTCTACAACTCTAACCCTCCTGTAAGGCTTTAGAACCCTCTAGCTTAGCTTACTAGTTTCTGGGTGTTACAATCACTTCCTTGAAAGTCAATTAAACCATGATATTTATTAGATAATCAAAGATCCATATCATAAACAAAATAATATTCAATTATTTGTAAAAGACAAAGCAAAAATCAAAACCATAATATCAAATATCTAAAAATCAAATAATACAACTATGAATATTCAATGCAAAACCAAGAGTAGTAGAAAGATCTTAAGATTTACACATTTTATGCTCACAATCTTCACTCTTCAAGTTGTGTGGTCGCTCTCTCCTCTTAAAGTAGGGTTTTTCTCTCAATTATAGGTCAATAATTTTAATAAAAAGGTCTCTGATTGGTTGAGAAGTCTTTATCCTGATTGGGGTTTTCAAAAGTGTGAAAAGACAGCTTTGGGCTTCACTATACTCCGTGTGTTTCAGGAGCGGCCCATCAGTCACTGGTGCGACTTTCGCTGTTGCGACAATCATTTTGCAGGGGAAATGTTCCACTATTCTTTGACTATTACAGGAGCGATGCTTCTTCTGCCAGTGTGGTATCACAGGTGCGAAGGACTGATAGAGCTCAAATTACTGGTAAAATCATTAAACAAGTAAGTGGCGTTAGCAATCTATTTATCCAACGTAAGAGTTTGGGATCGAATCTCACAAGGAGTTGTACATGAAAGAATTCAAATACGAAGTCAAATTGTATCCTAATTCATTGTAGATAGATGGTAACAAGGGAGGATAAATTCCAATTATTAAAATAAGATTGTTTACTAAACAATTTCAATAAATTAAACTAAAATACGTGTTTAGCAAGTAAGCGGAGTAACAATCTAGGAGTGTGCGTAAGTGGGTATATCAATTTCAAAAGGTGGGTCGATATGATTGCCCAATATCCTAGATTACCCATGAATAGGCTGGATCAATCTCAAACACACGTTGCATTTCTCTACCACAACATGCTTACACATGAATTCCTCTCGGACATTTCCATGTGTAATCAATTAAACAACCCAATACCTTAACATAAATCTTCTCTCTCAAGAAAGACAAACATTTAAAGATGAAATCCCAAATTCTTTTCTCAAGAAAATAAGGAATTTCAAACTAATAAGCAAGCATCAAATCAATTAGTAGTTCATGAGACCTCGAATTCCCACGTTCCAGCGTTCATTATGCCAACAGGTCCCACCACCAACTCTAGCTGAGAAGTTGAGTCACCCTACCCACTTCACATACTCTTTCTCAAGCAATATATGAAGATCTAAAATAGAATTAAGTTTGCAAGCTAAATTCATAAATTAACACATGATAATCAATATGAATCCATAGAAATCAAGATAAAACATGGAAATACACATTTTTTTTTACCAATTTAATCAAAATTCAACTCCATTTGCACATTTCTAGAATAGGGGTTATAGCCAATCATGTTAAAAGTAAAAGAAACTATACCAAAATTATTCTCAGCCATCATATTGTTGCTTTACAAAATCAATTCAAGAGACCCATTCCCTAATTCAACCAAAAATATGGGTACAAGCTTCCTTCTCACTCAAAAAGAGAAGAAGTTCTACTGTACTAAAAAATCAGAAAGTCCCAGATCCAAAATGTATGATGAAAGATGTATTTTTTCTCTCTTTTCGGCTGTTTATATTTTCCTAAAAATTAGCCAAAACTTCATTAAATGACCCAGTTGGCGATGTTAGTTGGGCTCGCCGACTCATTCGGTGAGTCACCGACTTGAAATTATTCTCACCTTTTCTTGGCTACATGCATCAGGTGTTTGAAACACAGTTGGTGAGCATGAGGGAGCTCACCGTTTACATTTGGTGAGTCACTGATCATCATCCAAGTTTGCCTTTTTGGCATTTAGTTTAGCCCAAATTTTCCATCACTTTCGGCGATCAATTGTAATCTCGCCGATTGAGTTTGTCGAATAGCCCTTTGGCATATCTTCTCTCCAACCTACCTTGAAAATTGTAGTCAAAGTCTCTGTCATTTTAGGCGAGTTCTGGCACATTTGGTGAGTCGCCGAGTGCCTTTTGGCAAGCATCAATGTCACATTTTTTCTCTTTTTTCGTGTTTTAGCCTTTTTATGTGATTTCATCCTTGCCTTGTCCTTGAGCCTTCATAGCTACAAAACATAATGAATCATTAGATATGGAAATAAAAAGGCATTGAGACACTAATTGTTAAACTAAAAATGCCTTAAATGAGTCGAAATCTCTGACTCATCAACACCTCCAACTTAAACTTTTACTTGTTATCAAGTAAATTGAGAATTCAATTAGTTCAACAAGGGAGTCTACAACAATGTTTCTTTGAGCCAACATGAAAGTGCTATTACAAGGATATTATTAAGATAATGCAGTTCTCAATTATGCTAAAAAAGCCTCAAATAATGACTCCCTGTTATCAATCTATGTTCACGCACACGTATGCTCACTCATAATGCAACATTATGTTTCAACAAAAGCATTCAAGTTACCTCACAACAAAAGATGATTCCATGCTCTCACATAGAAAATCATCAATGAATTTAACGAATCAACACATACTCTCCCTCTCACAAAGAGAAATGCATGCACGCTTCAATCCATAGACTTGTCCATATTTTCCAATTATCACATCACCCGACTTTAACAAGATCTCAAAGGTATTTTTCAGGCTTGTAATAGGGCAGAGGGTAAATGTATGATCAATTTGGCTTAGAGACTTTATCTTTCAGAAGCATTGTTGTATTCAACTTCACCTCTTCTCAAGCTCTTTCTCTATTTTGACCATGAGACTCAACCTCAAGCAATTCACAACATTCATTTCTTATTCAACTCGTTGGACCCTCCCCTCCCCCCCCTTAATTTTTTTTATCATGCCACAAAGATGTTCAAGGAATTACTTTTTTCCACCCATTTTTTTCATTTCAAATTATTTTCTCCATTTTTCTTTTTCTCTGTTTTTTATATACAGACGGGTTCCATCTTTTTGACAAAGAGTCTCATGCTTCTTTTTCACTTGGGGATATTTTTCTTTCCTTACCACACCCCAAATTTATACTTTTGGCCTAAGTTGACTATTAAACAAATCAATGCTTCAAAAAAGATTTATAGGTGAGAAGGAGAGAATTTTTAGGTCAAGAGGTTCAACAAGGTTGTCAACAAACGGATTAGGCTAAATTGGTGCCAAAATGGAGGCACACCCTCACAAGGTAGTCACAGTGTAAGTATGATAGTCTGGGCTCACTCACAAAACATTCCTATGATCATTTTTTCATCCGCCAAGCTTAAACAATTAGACGAACAAGACAAATTTTGAGAATCGACACAAATGCCTTTCAAGTACTCCTCATGTCACGACCGAGGGGTACTCCCTAGATGTAACAAGGCGTATAAGACCCCGAGAGGCCTTATACAAGCCACTTAGCATATCATAACATAAAGTAATAGAAGATGCACAAATTTAAAACATTTTCCATACAATCAAAGTCTTTATAAAAACGAGCGGAAGTCTAATACAATTGTCTCAAACCATCTAATCATGAAAACAATAGAATATCCTTGAGACGCAACCCATACAATAGTCCAAACATGAAATGAAAGACATAAAGGCAAGTGGTGGTCAAATCCTTGAATGCTATGAGGACTCACCCAATCTTCACTCCTTGATCAACTATGGACCTAGCCACGAGTGTGATAATCAATGTCGCCGAAACCTACATTTTTATAAGAAATTTAGGCAAGAGTATGCGTTAGTACAAGAATGTACTAAATATGATAGCTAGCATAAACAACATAAACATAATGGTTAGTCAATATAAACCATAAGCATAATCAATGCGCATAAATCATCACCATAATAAAGGAGGAATACTTCTCAAGCAATCTCTACTTATCCTTGGTCAAGACTTGGGCCATCCACCTCTAGTCATACTTACATCATGGAAGGCATCTCAAGCAACAATCCAAGCTATTCATTCTTCATAACATAATTCACATTATTCATACTTACTTTTAAAGACATGGGGATTCGCCTCCTTGCCTTGCTTACATAGGCTAATGGGTATTCGCCCCTTGCCTTACTTACTTTAAGATCACGGGTACTCGCCTCCACAATCAAATCATATGACATTGGTACTCGCCTCCAAAATCACATCATATGACATTGGTACTCGCCTCCACATCATTTTATAAGGATCATGGGTACTCGCCTCCATGTCAATTCATCATAATAGGAACGTGGGGAATCACCTCTTGTTCAATTCTAAGGAATATGGGAAATCACCTCATATCCTTCTCATATGGATGTCAAGGGTAGTCACCTCTAGCCTCATCAATTACATAGTCTTTTAGTCTAGATTCATTTCAGGTGAGCAATCCTTTCAACCTAGAATCATTCATGTGAGAAAGCCTTTCACATTCATACATTCATTCTTCAGTAATTCATGTGGGAAGTATCTCTTCCACCACACTAACATAAATTACCAACAATTCATATCACAAGCTTTACTCTCAAAACGTCAACATCTCATGAACATTATCTATGCTTTACTCTCAAGCAATCAACATCATAATCACCTCATAAGCTTCAATATCAAAGCAATTCTAATAATAATTCATCACTCCTACGAGGATACATCTAAACCCACAAATTCTCCTTTCATGGCATAAAACCCATTTACATCAATTTCATCTTTCTAGACATGGGTTAGGCATGGATACATGTAATTTCATCCTAAAAACATGTATTACTATCAATTGAATCATAAACAATCATAATCCACTCGATTGGATCAACATTCATCAATACCCACAACATTGGAAGAAACCCTAACTCAAATTGGGAATTTCATCTTCACAATTGGGGAAATCATGGGGACTCTATGGATGGAAGGAATCCATGGATGAAAAGCTATCATACCTTGATCACAAAGCCCACAAATGCTTGAGGATTGGAGACTTGACTTTGACCCTAGCTTGAACTCTTTCTTCTTCTTCAAGTTCCAGAGAGAGAATTATTTGAGAGAAAAACTTTTGGGTTCTTTTAGATTCTAGGGAGAATGACTTAATTTGGGGGAATTTTGGGAATAAAATGCTTATATACGTTTCTAGGTTAGGGTAAAACGACGTAGTATAACTTTAAGAAAACTATGAAAAGACGCAAAGGACCCTAACTTATTCTTGGGGCTGCTACACGCTGAGGCTCACCCAAGGGCACTTGGCTCGCCAAAATTTCCAGTAGCTCACCCCATGGAGCAGACTACTAGGCGATGGGGGAGGAAGGCTTGGCGATGCGCCGACTTGAACGGCGAACCCCGACCTGGCTCGCCCAATTTTCCAGTACCTTGGGCCATGGTGACAGTCCACTAGGCAACTGTGGGTGGACTTGGCGGATTGCCAAGTCACTTTGGCGACCACACTGCCCCTCGCCAAGTTGGCTTGGGAAGGAAATGTTTTTCTTCAACAATTTCCGAGGTATTATAGGCTCTTGCCCTCTTCCATGACACTTACCCCCACACACTTAGCCTTAGCTTAGCCTACTAGACTCTGGGGTGTTACATTATCTCCCCCTTGGAGACATTCGTCCTCGAATGACGTTTCTAGACAACTTTCAGAAGTAAAGACTCAATACTAGTAGCCCATCATGCATGCAACTCATCTAAATGCACACAGCCAAGGAGGAACTTCATCTCTAAGCTAAACATACTCAATGCATCACAAGGAAAGAGAAACTACATCTATCAACCCAATATGTACTTATTTTCAACATTACCCATTGGCAAGGAGGAACTATCTTCTCCAAGCTAAAATCATGCTCAACACAATCTCATGGAGCTCATATGCAATTGGTATACCGTGAGTTTACAGTATTTTTGATACATTTCACTTATAAGTTATATGTGTCTAGAGCTATATTGTTTTAGAATTAATGTTTTTGTGTTATATTTACATGAAATAGGTTTGGACGTGGTAGAGTGAGATGACAGCTGAAAATCTGCAGAAGGAGCCACCCACAGAAGTCACCTACGGACCGTAGGTCCTTTGACGGTCCGTCGATGGGTAGGCTTAGATAGGAGCATCAGGGAATTCTGACCAAATGTGGAACAACGAAGTGATCCACGGATTGTAGGTCGACCTACGGGCCATCCTGCACATCCGTCGAATGTGAACTGGGAGTTGAAGTTCCAGTACCTAATGAAAATCCTAAGTGTGGAGCCACGGAAGAGGACCCACGAACCGTAGATCAACTTACGGTCCGTCCTGCACATCTGTCATTGATGAACTGGGAGTTGAAGGTTCCAACTTCTGCTTAAAAGTTCTAAGTGTTGACCAACGGAGGGGACCTACGGACCGTAGGTCGACCCACGGTCCGTAGGTCGAGTCGTCGATCAAAGCCGCGTCCTAGAAGTTTATTTCCTTATTTTGTTTAGGACATGTTTTTCTATAAATAGGGTATGTAAACCTCATTTTTGGGGGTTAGACTATATAGTTTACTTTTAGTTCTTGGTATTTTGGGGAATTAACTTGCAACTTTAGCAATTTGATTTCCGAATTTCGTTTTATAAGATTTTGACTTTGAAATTCAATTGGAGATTTTGGGTTTCTTCTACTCTAATCATAAGTTCATGAATTCTCTTTATCAAAATACATGAATTGTGTTCTTTCAAGCCTGAGTAGCTAAATCCACAACTAGGGTTATGGGAACCATGAGCAATTAACAAAGTATGAATAATAATTAAGTAATTCTGGACTAGTGTTTATGCATGTATTGTTAATTCTTTCGCTTAGAAGTCTTTTGAATGGTTGGCAATGTTAGAACTCGCCTTGTTGCTACTTGCCGGACCAAAGAGGTAGTTAATAAGAAAATAATTAATAACAGAGATTTAATTCCACAAAATACCAAGAACTAAAAGTAAACTATATTGTCTAACCCCCAAAAACAAGGTTTACATACCCTATTTATAGAAAAACATGTCCTAAACAAAAAGGAAACAAAATAAGGAAATAAACTTCTGGGATGCGGCTTTGATCGACGACTCGACCTACAGACCGTGTGTCGACCTACGGTCCATAGGTCCCCTCCGTTGGTCAACACTTAGAACTTTTCAGAAGAAGCTGGAACCTTCAACTCCCAGTTCATCAATGATGGACGTGCAGGACGGACCTTAGGTTGATCTACGGTCCGTGGGTCCTCTTCCGTGGCTCCACACTTAGGATTTTCATCAGGTACTGGAACTTCAACTCCCAGTTCACATTCGACGGATGTGCAGGACGGCCTGTAGGTCGACCTACGGTCCGTGGATCACTTCGTAGTTCCACACTTGGTCAGAATTCCCTGATGCTCCTATCTACGCCTACCTATCAACGGACCGTCGAAGGACCTATAGTCCGTAGTTGACTTCCGTGGGTGGCTCCTTCTGTAGATTTTCAACTGTTATCTCACTCTACCACGTCCAAGCCTATTTCCTGTAAATATAACACAAAAACATTAATTCTAACACAATATAGCTCTAGACACATACAACTTCTAAGTGAAATGTATCAAAAATACCGTAAACTTACGGTATATCAACACCCTCAACTTAAACTCGTTGTTTGTCCTCAAGCGACGCACAAAACTCTAAACGACACTTGTGTAGAAGCAGACATACAAACTCAAGCAATCACATGGCCTTTTCAATCCATCCTATTTCGTTAGTGCAAATCTCTTCATTTAGACTCAACAAGCTAATTCATACGGATGAAAACACGACATAGCTCAACCAACAGACACCACAACATTCACCATTCACAATCACCAATGTATCAATTTTCCAACAATGTAAATAGTGCCCTCATTTGAAAAGAAATCCTTTTTCACACACAATAGATATGGATTTTGAGTTTTACGATTCATTCAACACTCACGCTCAGAAGTGACTTCAAGTACAGTTAGTGTTCAATACCATAGGCTTACCCTTATTTTCATTGCTTAGATTCTCCAAACTAGTCACTAGGATCATTATAGGACTTTTTTAGCTTGTAACATAGGCTCAGGGTCAGGTAGGATATATTTGGGTACTTTTTAGTGACTTTCTGCCCTCCTTGACATTATATTGGCTTTTTACCTCTTCTCTCAACCAACTCTTGACATCTTTTTATTTGCTTTTCTTTCCCTTGACTTTCTTCAACACTGATGTGACCTTTGACTTTGTAGCTCATATTTTTCATTTTTATTCTTTTTCTTTTACTTTTTTATTTCTTTATTTCTTTCAGCACTTTTGTCATTAATCTTTTGAACAAAGTCACATCTTTTTCTATCTTTTTCTTTTCTTTTCCTCTTTTCAGCCACAACTCTATTCATAATCTTTTTCTTCCAGTTTCTTTTTTTCAAAGCCACCCTCAACTATGCTTTTTGCAAGGGTTTAGGTACACAATATCTGATGTCGGATTAGGGCCAAAATCAAGGTAACTTTTTGAATTAGCCATCCTCAACTTAGGCTTTTGGCCTAAGTCAAGGTGCACGTGTCCAAGGAGGGACCAGGGCCAAGAAAGATCATTTAAGGGAAGGTGAGTTAGGTGTTTAGAAAGAATTGGTCTATTTTAGGCTCAAACATTTGGATCAAAGGGAACATTATTTCTTTTGGTTGGATCATTTTAGGCATTAGTGGACTTATCAGAACAAGGTCCTATGATCATTTCCTAGCTTCTAGCCTAGATCATTTTAGCAGGACCAACGGGGCAAGTTCTAGATTGGCACAATACTGTCTGAATATTCAAACTTTTCTCACTCACACTTGGCACATTGTTTCATTATCAGACTATCAGATTACCCAGTTCAAGTTTCAGCTTAAGTCATGAGGTCAAATCGGTTCTTTTATCATGTCATATTAAGAGCCAACACATTCAACTCATCAAGCCTATAGATTCTAGCACATTTCATAATTTTTGGACGGGTATCAATTTCATGCTTTGTATGCCATCATGCTTTTAATCTTCTACTTACTTCTACACATACATTCCTATACATGCAGGTTCAACAGAAATTAAAAATAGTCCTTTAGGGGAAAAGAACACAGGCAAGAAAACCCCAAAGGAGGATTAAGAGTTGGGTTACTCAGACTTCACCCTAACACTCCAATCCATTCACCCCACCCCCAACCAAAGAAAGTGTAATTGCCCTCAATGCACAAAAATCAAAAGTAAAACATAGGATGAAGCAAACCTGTGGCTCATATGCGCGGAAGACGTCTCAAGAAGTGGGTGGGTCCGGTTTCCCGGAGCCCGCTGGATCAACACTAGGGACGCCATCAGTAGCACCCTCACCATAAAAGTGGCACCCTCAGTAGTGCTCACATTGCCCGATGGGCCAACATCCACCTCACGGGCCCTATTCTATATCTAGCCAACACTAAAACATAAAAAGAAACACCTATCTAAAAAGCTACAAAATTCAAAATGAAAGAAGAAAACTCCTAAATCGAAAAGAAAATCTTATAGTTGGCTAGATGGTACATCTTGGGTTGCCTCCCAAGCAGCGCTTGATTTAACGTCGCGGCACGACGCAAACCCTTGAATACTCAGACGTCATCAAGATTCCATGCCTCTATCACTGCATTGACACTTTCAGAATTTCCCATGTAGCTTTTTATCCTTTGGTGGTTGGCCTTGAACCTTATCGCTTTCCTCTTCTCGAGCTCGACCACTCTATGAGGGGATACTTGGGTCACTCTGAATGGTCCAGCCTACTTGGATTTGAATCTGCCAGGAAGCCAGCACAACCTTGAGTTAAATAGCAACACCAAATCACCAGGAGCTAATTCACGCGTTTCTATCTTTTGATCATGGCCCTTTTTCTCCTTGCACAAGGCTGCACCTACCTTCTCATTATTAAAATCTTTAGCTTTTTGTCACACAATGTGATTCACCACAGATACTGATTTAAGGTCACTTTCTTGCTTTATAGACCGACAAACGTTAAAAGTCACCTCCTCCTTATTTAGTTGAAACTTCATCTGTTCTTTCTCCATATCGACTAAGGCGTGCCCAGTAGCGAGGAATGGTTTCCCTAAGATGATAGGAACCTCAAAGTCAACTTCGCAATCAAGTATCACAAAGTCCGCCAGAAAAATGAACGATCCCACTTTCACAAGGACATCCTGAAGCACTCCAATGGGCTTCTTCACAGTTCTATCAGCCATAAATAAACGCATCGCAGTTGTTTTTGGGGCTCCTAAACCCAACTTCTTATAGATCGACAATGGCATCAAGTTAATGCTGCCCCCCAAATAACACAAGGCCTTCACAAAGTGCATCTTACCGATGGTGCAAGGAATAGTGAATGCTTAGGGATCCTTTTTGTTTTGTACCACTGACCTCATAGAAATAACACTACAATGCTGCAAACTCTCATCATTCTCAAAACTAACAACCCTCTTTTTGGTCACCAAGTCCTTCATGAATTTTGCATACCCAAGCATTTGCTCCAAAGCTTCTATCAACGGGACATTGATGGAAAAATGTTTCAACATAGTGATGAACCTGCGGTATTTGCCTTCTTCAGTCTATTGCTTTAACTTCTGTGGGAAGGGAGGTGGAGGTCTAGGCATGGGAATAATTTTTTGGGTCAACTCAGCCTTCTTCTCTACAGCCTCTTTCGTCTCTCCAGTAACCACTACCTCATCCGTATCTTTTTCTACCACCTTTTCAACTTCAGACGGCATGGGGGGATCAATAGTCTGTTTTCCTCCGCGAGTTGTGATTGCCATACAATACCCATCATTTTACGGATTCTAGATGGTGTTGCTAGGAAGTGTGCCAGGCTGACGTAGATTCACAATAGCGGACAACTGACTAAATTACTGCTCAAGTTGCTTGATTGACACTGCATGGGCATCAACTTTTTGACTGATTCCAGACAAGTCATTTCACATCTCTTTCAAATTCTAATCAGTTGCATCAAACCGCTTCATCATCTTTTGCATCATATCCTCAATGCGTGTCATACTATTACCACCCTCTCTATTACCAGGAGGAACATAGGTCCCAACCTTATCATTTCTATTGCCATAGTTGTTCCGGTTGTAATTGTTGTCATGATTGTAGTTCCCATCCCGAACATAGTTACCCTTACGATTGTAGCCTCCATAGTTCTGACCTTGGCACCAATTATCCGAGTTGGAACCTTGGGTGTTGGTTAGGAAACCCCTCGTTTGATCATTCACCAAATTCACATCCTCCTCATAGTAGCACTCTTCAACGGGCGGTGGTGGAGATCGAGTCAGATAATTCACAGTATTCACTTTTTCCGCACTCTCACTCACATGCTTTAGTACCAAACCTAATTCTGTTCTCATTTGTGGCATCTCTTCCCGAATGTCATCATTAGCTTGGTTTGGTGTGGCTTGAACATCGAACGTGGTCCTGTTAGTGTTTGCCTTTCTAGTGCTCCAGACTTTGTTCTTTTGGGAAATCCACTCAAGCTTCTCAGCTATCTCCTCGAAGGTGCACTCACAATAACTCCAGCAATAGTATCAAGCACAACCCTTCCATTGTCATCCTGCCCTCTATAGAAATACTCTTTCAATGACTCATCATCATTGCGGTGATTTGAAACATTTCTGATGAACCCAGTGAACCTATCCCAAGAACTGCTGATCGACTCTCCTGATAGTGCTGCAAAGTTGTTCAACTTATCCTTATGATTGAGCTTTTTGGACACCGGAAAGTATCTCGCTGTGAAGACCTTATGCAACTGATCCCATGTGTAGATCGAATTGTATGGTAACTCAAAGAACCATATAGCAGCATCACCGGTTAATGATAGTGGGAAGAACCTCAGACCTATAACATCCATATCTAACTCTGGTTTCCCAACACAACTTTTGCACACACTGGAAAGTTTAGCCATATGAGCATAGGGATTCTCCGAAGCCAACCCAACAAACAACCCTCTCGCTGTAAGCATCTGTATCAAACTGCTAGTGACCACGAAGGTGTGACTTGGAGGTAGAGGTGGAAGAACAATAGGACCATCTGAGGTGGTCGCATCATAATCAACCCTGTAGTGCTCACGAAACCTCAGTGCTAGTGGATTCTGAACCCTTTCTGCATTACCAAGTAGATTACCACCATGAACTTGAGCGGGCACATTAATAACTCCTGGAGGCTGCAATTCCACTCCATCTCCAAGATCCTCTCTGATTGAATTATTTTGAACCCCTTGATTATTCATTTTTCTCAAAGTTTTACTCAACTCTGGATCGTAGGGGGTCAGTGGTTCGCTTCGACTCCGTGTACTTGGCATACACTAGAGTAGAAACCTGTAGAAAATAAAAACAAAAACTAAATGTAAAATTAGGAAATAGTTGACTAAAGTTCAATAATGTAGTTAAACTTAATCTAAAAGCCAAATTCCCTACAAATTCATGGTTCGAGAAATACGCCAATAACGGCCCTCGAATCATGGATAAATCTTAGGAGAGTAGAATCAAAGAAGGAACAAAATTGTACCCACAATCTTGATGAATAAACTTATGTTTCTTCTTATTTTATTGTGATTGTAATTTATTTTCTGTCACTTTAAAATTTGTTGCAAACAAATTGGCCCGCCCAGTGGGAGCAAATCTGCCCTTCATCTCTTCTCTCATAAATCAAATCTGAAAATCTGAAGCTGCAAAGGTGGAAGAATGAGTACTTCAAGCCTCGTCTTTGAGTTTCATCGAGTCTACACTCCGACAAGCCTTGAAGCAGGGGGCATTTGTAGACATTGAAATTTTGCGGCTCTACAATACGTGTTCAATTTGAATTAGGACTCTAGGAGGTGTGTTCAGTTTCAATTAGAATTCTTGGAGGCTACTCAACCCTAAACTCTAGTTCATGCCTATATAAAGGGTACTAAATTCCCTTAAAAATGCATCTCAAAATATCCCATAAACTCTTGGGTATTTTTAAAGATCAAGATCTCAAATATTCTGCAAATTCATGGAATATTCATATAAAGGTCAAATCTAAATCATCCTGGTTCGAGAAATACGCCACTAACGCCCCTCGAATCATGGATAAATCTTAGGAGAGTTGAATCAAGAGAGGAACAAAATTGTACCCGCAATCTTGATGAATAAAGTTATGTTTCTTCTTATTTTATTGTGATTGCAATTTATTTTGTGTCACTTTAAAATTTGTTGCAAACAAATCATTCGTTCTCAAAAAGCATAGCTAAAACATGTTCATCAATTCATCTCATGAAGTCTATTGGTGACTCATACTCAATGCACAACAATTATGAGGAAAATTAATCATATACACTCTATTTTTCTTCAACACTTAAGTTTTCATGAACATGCATAGCATAAGGAAATCATGGGAACTTCTAAAGACACACATGACTTCAAACAAGGAGTAAATCATGAGGAGACTCATTACCTCAAGCTAGAGTAGAAGGAAAAATATGAGGATATCAGGACTTTATATTGGCCTCGGCCTCCCAAGTAGCACCCTCAACTAAGTGATTCCTCCATAAAAAATTTACGGAGGCAACTTCCTTAATTCTCAACTTCTTAACTTGCCGGTCTAGGATCTCAACCGGTACCTCTTCATAAGAGAGACTTTCGTCAACCCCCAAGCCTTCTAGGGGAACTATGGATGTCGGATATCCAACACACTTCTTAAGCATAGAGACATGGAACACTGGATGCACCATTGCCAAATCATTTGGCAAATCGAGTTCATAAGCAACCTTACAAACACGCCTCACAATTTTATACGGGCCTCTGTATCGGGGACTAAGTTTCCATTTCTTTCCGAATCTCATCACACCCTTCATGGGTGAGATTTTCAAGTAGACCCAATCTCTAACCTCAAACTCAAGGTCTCTTTTTCTAACGTCGGCATAGGACTTTTGTCGGCTTTGGGCTGTTCTCAACTTCTCTCTAATGAGCCGGACTTTCTCCATAGCCTCATGAACTAATTCGGGTCCTATCAAGGCAACTTCACCCACTTCAAACCACCCTTTTGGAGACCTACACCTCCTACCATAAAGAGCTTCAAAGGGGGCTATACCAATACTAGAATGGTAGCTATTATTATAAGCGAACTCTATTAATGACAAGTGATCATCCCAACTTCCTTTGAAATCGATGACACATGCTCTCAACATATCCTCTAGAGTTTGGATCTTTCGCTCCGCTTGCCCATCGGTTTGTGGGTGAAAGCCGTGCTAAGCTTAACTTTAGTGCCAAGAACCTTTTGTAATGACTTCCAAAACTGAGAAGTAAACTGTGTACCTCTATCAGAGTTAATGGACAAGGGTATCCCATTCAACCTTATCATTTCCCTCAAATACAACTTGGCATAGTCTTCCGTTGCATCAAAAACTTTGACAAGAATGAAATGGGCCGATTTCATCATTCGGTCTACTATGACCCAAATTGAATCATATTGTAACACCCCGTATCCGAAAACAGACCAACAACAAATTTTTAGAAATTGCAGGTGCCACCCACGGTTGCCACCTACGGACCATAGGGTGACCCATCGACCGTAGGTGGGGTCCGTGGTTGGCCACCTGCGACCCCCAGAAAAAAGATCAGCCAAGGGTTGACCAACGGCAGGACCCAATGACCGTATGTGGGACCACGGTCCATGGTCCAGGCCATGGTTCAGATCTCTAGTTTCCAGCCCCCAGAACCCCAGTCGACGCCTGCCACGACGGACCGTTGGTCTGTCCACGGTCCGTCGGTCTGGCCGTTGGTGGCCCCAACAGCTTTTAAGTTGGGGTTGTTTTGGTCTTTTACCCTATGCGTTGGACCCCTAAACTACATCGTTTAACCCCTAAACTACGTAGGTTTGGTCAGTTTTAAAATAGTAGCTTAATTAAATATTTCCCTAATCAATCATTCACCAAAATTATAAAACTTAGAACGTAGAGAGGAGAAAGAGTCGACCAAAGCCCTTCCAAGAACGCAACAAGGTTTCTTCAGTTCCAGCCCCAAAATCAAAAGATTTCTCTTTGAAATTCATCACCAGGTATGTGGGATTTCACTAATGGGTTCCTTTCTTCCACTAGGTCCCTAGAATTCAGTCAGATTCTTGATTCCCTTCATATTATCTAGACCTAGGGTTTTCTTGAACTCTAGAAATTGTTGTGATTTAGCTGTTAGAATGTTCCAAATAAGATTATCATGTTGTTGTAACACCGTTGCTTAGTTCCTTGCATGAAATTCATAACCCTAGTTGTGTAGATTCGTTTAGTTCATGAACTACACTAGCTAGGCCAGTTTAAACAGATATACATACCTCAGATTTTGAATGTTTCATTGTCGGTTATAAATGTCACATTCTCAGTTAGCATGTCAGAATAATGAGCTATTTAGTATAATTCAATTATGTTATATTTTTTCATATTTCTAGTTGGGAGTAGGCTTAGACTGAGTGGATTAGAGTTCAGCGTACCCGGATAGTCCCAGAGCTACGTGCCCCCGTAGATTTATTAGTCCCCTCTGTGGGCATTACATTTAGTGATCACACCAGTCATGCCTCTATACCCTTGGCAAGGTATATTGGGTCCTCTCGATGGGGCGTATACATCGGACTCCACGTTTAGCTCACATGGTTTTATGTCGGTTATTAGTAGCTCCCACAGTCAGACTCTAGTGCATTGACCAGGTTCCCAGTTATATTTCAGTATTCAGTTTCAGCATGTTATGTACTTGGTCATTGCATTCAGTTTAGTTCATGTTCAATATATTCTTCATGTTCAGTATATTCTTCATGTTCATCTTATTTCATTGATCAATATGCTTTATTAAGTTATGTATATATTGTTCAGCTTTATTCTATCTTGCATGCTCAGTACCTTTCAAGTATTGACGTATACTCTGCGCTACATCTTCTCGTGATGTAGGTTCGGGTCCTCAGCATTCAGATCACGCATAGATCGATTCCCGATCTCCAGTTCATCAGCTTCAGTGGTGAGTCCTCATTCTTCGAGGATGATAGACATGTTTCCTATTCCAGTCTTTTATTTTAGTTTCAATTTTTACTAGAGTTAGCTGGGGACATGTCCTAGCATCTCTAGTCAGTTAGAGGCTTATTTCAGACATAGACAGATTCAACTTTAGCTTTTGAGTTATAGTTTAGTATTCTAAACTCTTTTTCAGTATTTATATATTCAGACTTAGATTGGGTATTCCCATCATTTATTTTATCTCATGTCTTATGCTTCTGCACATAAATTCTTTTAAGTATGCTTATGATATGCCAGCTTAGGTTTAGCTTGGGGTCACTCTTGATCCTAGGTCCCGTGTTTACGTCCCGGGGGTAGCTTCGGGGCGTGACAAACTTGGTATCAGAGCATTATGTTTAAGTGTCCTAGGATGTCTGAAAAGCCACACTAAGTAGAGTCTTTTTCATGGGTGTAAAGTGCACCACATCTAATGAAAGGGAGGCTACGAAGTGCTTTAGGAAAAACTTCACTTTCTTTGCTATTCTTATCGTGCGTGGGTATGATCTACTTCTAACTCATCGTTATGTGTTTCAGATCATGCCTCTTCATAGAGCTAACGTAAGGAAAGCTAACGTAGCTCCTCTAGTACCAGATAAAGACGTTTAGAATGCAGAGTTTCGGAATGCGATTCAGCTTTTGGATCAGAGCGTGACTAACCAGAACAATCAGGAGGCCCCAGTTCCTCTGAATGCTAATAATGGTCAGTTACAACCAGGGTTCGTGATTTGATTATGATGAATCCACCAGAGTTTCTAGGGTCGCAGGTTGGTGAGGACCCACCGAATTTTATCGATGAGGTTAAGAAGTTATTTGGAGTGATGTAGGTAACTGGGAATGATAGGGTAGAGTTGGCATCCTACCAGCTCAAGGATGTAGCTCACATATGGTTTACTCAATGGAAGGAAAACAGGGGTACTGATGCAACTCTAGTGACTTGAGAATGCTTTACTGGAGCTTTTCTGGATATGTTGTTTCTGAGAGAGTTTAGGGAGGCTAAGGCACAAGAATTCATGAATTTGAGGCAGGGTACAATGTCAGTCCAAGAGTACGGACTCAAGTTCACCCAGATCTCCAGGTATGCTCCTCTTATGGTTGCTGATTCGAGGGCACAGATGAGTAAGTTTCTATATGGAGTGTCCGACTTGGTAAAAACAAAGTGAAGAAATGCTATGTTGTTAGATGAGATGAATATCTCTAGGTTCATGACGAATGCTCAGCAGGTTGAGGGAGATAAGCTTAGGGAAATGGCTAAGGACAACACAAAGGCTAGGACAGGTAACTATGAGTACTCTCAGCAGAAATTGGGTGGTGGAAATCGCTCGCAGTTTCAGCAAAGATCTTCAGCTCCAACACCTTCATCCGCTAGTGCTCCATCTCCCAGGTTTAGACAAGATCAGAAAAGTAGGGCACCAGGCTCTAAGTCTCAGGGGAGTGTTTCAGGTAGAAGAACCTACCCAACTTGTCCAAAATGTTGTCAAAACCATCCGGGTGAGTGTCTTGCAGGGAAAGAATGGTGTTTGGGATGTGGTCAGTCTAGCCCCAGATTTAGAGATTTCCCTTCTTCTAAACAAGGACAAGGAGGTAACAATAGTAGGGCTCAGTCTACAGCTCTAGCAACACTAGCAGGTCGCCCAACTCAGCAGAGTACTTTATCTAGTACAGCTGGTGGTCAGCGCTAGAAGAAGTTGTATGCTCTTTAGGATCGCCAGGACCAGGAAGATTCTCCTGATGTGGTCACTGGTACGTGACGAGTCTTTCACTTAGATGTTTATGCTTTGTTAGATCCAGGGGCTACTCTTTCCTTTGTAACTCCTTATATAGCAGTGAACTTCGGTGTCAGTCCAGAAACTCTTTCAGAACCTTTTTCAGTCTCTACTCCAGTAGGTGACCTAGTTATAGTTAGAAGGGAATACATTAATTGCCCTGTCTCAGTCTCTTAGAAAGTCACCTCAGCAGATCTTGTAGAGTTAGAAATGGTAGACTTTGATATCATTCTAGGCATGGATTGGTTACATTCCTGTTATGCCTTAGTCGATTGTAGAACCAGGGTTGTTCGGTTTCAGTTTCCAAGCGAACCAATCATAGAATGGAAGGGTAGTAGCTCAGTGCCTATGGGTCGATTCATTTATTACCTTAAGGCCAGAAAGATGATTTCCAAGGGGTATATCTATCATCTTGTCTGGGTTAAGGATTCTAACTCCGAAACCCCAGCTCTTGAGTAAGTTCCAGTAGGCAATGAGTTTTTAGAAGTGTTTCCAAAAGATGTTCCCGGAATTCCTCCCGAAAGGGAAATTGACTTCAGAATTGATCTCCTTCCAGATACCCAGCCTATTTCTATTCCTCCTTACAGAATGGCTCCAGCAGAGCTTAAGGAATTGAAAGAGCAGTTGAAAGACCTTCTAGATAAGGGCTTCATTAGACCTAGTATTTCACCCAGGGGTAGCTTCGGGGCGTGACACATATTATCTCCGAGAACGTGACAACCCTACTATAAAGTCCATATTCAAGTCTTCCCACTTCCAAGTAGGAATGCTAATGTCTTGGGATAAACCTCCCGGTTTCTGATACTCAACTTTCACTTGTTGGCAATTTGGACACTTAGCCACGAATCCCATAATATCCTTCTTCATCCCATTCCACCAATAGATCTCCCGCAAATCACGGTACATCTTGGTGGCTCCCGGGTGAATAGAATACCAAGAACTATGAGCTTTTGACAAGATTTGTTCTCTTAAGTCATCAACATTTGGAATGCATAATCGACCTTGGTATCTAAGTACCCCATCTCCCCCTTGGGAGAAATCCTCAACAGACTTCTTGAGCACCACTTCTTTTAATCCTACCAACGTTGGATCAAGACATTGCTTAGCTATCACATCACTTACAAAAGATGATTCGGAACTATTATGAACCATGAAATCACCCTTGGTCGAGTCCATCAACCGGACACCCAAACGGGCTAATCTATGTACATCTCGTACTAATTCCTTCTTATCATCATCAATGTGAGCAACACTACCCATAGAAAACCTACTAAGAGCATCCACTACTACATTTTCCTTTCCGGGGTGATAGAGAATACTCATATCATAATATTTCAACAACTCAAGCCACTTTCTTTGGCGAAGATTCAGATCTTTCTGATTAAACACATATTGCAAGCTCTTGTGGTCGGTGAACACATCCACATGAACACCATACATATAATGCCTCCATATCTTTAGGGCAAAAACCACCGTTGCCTTGAAGCGTAGGAAATAACCTTTCCGTTTGGCATAAGCACACATCTGAACTTAATCCTCGAGGCATCACAATAGACCACAAACCCATCTGTTCCTTTCGGTAAATTCAAAATCGGAGTGGAAGTAAGTCTATCTTTCAACTCTTGAAAACTTTTCTCACATAATCCGGACCATACGAACTTAGCCTTCTTTTGAGTAAAAGCCGTCAATAGAGAGGCAATAGAAGAAAATCCCTCAACAAATCATCGATAATAACCGGCCAAACCCAAGAAATTTCTAATGTCTGAAGGTGATAGAGGTCTAGGCCAACTTTTGACCCATCCGTTTTCTTAGGATCTACCTCTATACCCTTGCTTGACACAATATGACCAAGGAAATCTACGAATCTTAGCCAAAACTCACACTTGCTAAATTTTGCAAAGAGTTGTTGTTCCTTGAGAAGTTGCAATACGATCCTCAAATGATCCATATGCTCATCCTCACTCTTCGAATAAATCAAAATATCATCAATTTAAATAATCACAAACATATCAAGGTATTGTCTAAACACCCTATTCATCAAATCCATAAATGCTGCCGGAGCATTAGTCAATCCAAACGACATTACCAAAAACTCATAATGACCATATCGGGTTCTAAAAGCCGTCTTCTAAATGTCTTATTTTTTCAACCTCTATTGGTGATAACCGGATCGAAGATCAATCTTAGAGAAATAACTTGCACCTTGGAGTTGGTCAAGCAAATCATCGATCTTTGGAAGAGGATACTTATTCTTGATGGTCACCTTATTCAACTGACGATAGTCGATACATATTCGGAGTGAAACATCCTATTTCTTAACAAACAAAACCGGAGCACCCCATGGAAAGATACTCGGTCGGATGAAACCTTTATCCAATAAATCCTTCAATTGATCTTTCAACTCTTTAAGTTCTACCGGAGCCATTCTATAAGGAGGAATAGAAATAGGCTGTATATCTGGGAGAAGGTCAATACCAAAGTTTATTTCCCTTTCGGGAGGAATACCGGGTAAATCATCGGGGAATACTTCTGGATATTCATTAACAATGGGGACTGACTCAAGACTAGGGGTTTCATAATCCATATCCCTTACCCTAACCAAATGATACAAGCAACCCTTAGACATCATTTTTCTAGCTTTAAGGTAAGAAGTGAACCCACCTATCGGTATAGAGTTTCCCCCCTTCCACTCTAGGATAGGCTCACTCGGGAACTGAAACTTGACTACTCGAGTTCTATAATCGATAGAAGCATAGCAAGAGTGCAACCAATCCATCCCAAGGATGACATCAAAATCTAACATATCTAGCTCTACCAAATCAACAAGAGTAATTCTATGGGATAAGGAGACATGACACTTTCTATATACCCTCTCAGCCAACATAGAATCACCAACAGGGGTAGAGACAGAAAAGGGTTCTATCAACACTTCAGAAAGCACATCAAATCTTATAGCCACATAGGGCATCACAAAAGACAAAGTAGCACCGGGATCAAGTAAAGCATACACATCAAGTTGAAAAACCTTTAACATACTGGTTACCACGTCCGGAGAAATCTCTTGTTCACCTCGGGATTTGAGAGCATAGAATAGGTTTTGCTTAGGAGCATTTGCACCTGAACCACTTGGACCGAATGAGGGGTAGGGTTGAGCCCTACGACGAGTATATCCCTCATTCTTAGCAATCAAAGGACAATTTCTTATCTTATGATCCGTCTTACCACACCCAAAGCAAGCATTGGAAGCCGCTAGACACTTACCCTTATGATTCCTTCCACATTTAGCACAAGTAGGCATCGAGGACCTACTAGTATCTCCTTGAGATTTAGGGTTAGACACCCTTTCATTGTTAGACCTTGGAGGAGCATTAGAAAAGCCTTGCCCGAAGAACTTTTTCCGAAACCTTGAAAGACCCCGTCCACCGGACTTAGATTATGTAATGTTACCATCATTCGTCCTTGCCTTCTTTGCTTTCCTAGATCTTTCCTTGAGCTTTTCCTCTTCAATTTTTTGGGCATTCACCATAAGACAAGAAATGTCCATGTCATGGACAAGCATAGCGGTGCGACACTCTTTCACAACCATGTCGGACACCCCCGACACAAACTTACTCATCTTGGCCATCTGATCCGCCACAATAGAAGGAGCATACTTTGACAATTGAGTAAACCTCATAGAATATTCCTTCACACTCATATTTCCTTGCCTAAAATTAATGAACTCAAGCACCTTAGCCTCTCTCATCTCTAGAGGGAAGAACCTATCAAGAAAAACACTTTTGAACCTTTCCCACTCTATGGGCCCCACTTCTACCGGCCTTGCCTCTTTCCATTGATTGAACCAAATCTGAGCAACCCCTTTGAGTTGATAAGCGGCCAACTCCACCTTCTCTATCAAAGTCACCCCCATGATAGAAAGTACCTTATGGACCTCGTCGATAAACTCTTGAGGATCTTCCTCAACTTTGGAGCCATAAAATTCAGGAGGGTTCATCCTTGTAAAGTCCCTCACTCTTGACGCCTCCATACCCATATTTGGGTTCACGGGGTTCACAGCCTCCCTATTGGCTTGGGCTGTCACGGCTTGAGCCAACACTTGAAAAGCCATCCTAAACTCGACATTGGTCACTTGGTCAGCCAAAGGGTCAAACGGAGCTTGAGGAGGAGCTCCTTGGTTAATATCTTCTCCCTCGGTTCTTCTTGAAAAAGCCCTTCTTGTAGTCATATCCTGTATACCATCGGGTAAGGATTAGGAGAAAAGACTTTATAGAGTTAAACTCAATGGCACGACTTAGAGAAATGAAGAAGTGAAGTTTCCTAAACATCTAGTAGCCTCTTATTCATAAATGTGGTGTGCTTCACACTTATGAACAAGACTCTACTTGACGTGGCTTGAGACATCCTAGAATCATTCTAAATCTTATGCTCTGATTACCATGTTCGTCACGGCCCAGGAGTACCCCCTAGATATAACAAGGCGTATAAGACCCCGAGAGGCCTCATACAAGCCACTTAGCATATCATAACATAAAGTAATAGAAGATTCAGATATTTAAAACATTTTCCATACCATCAAAGTCTTTATAAAAATGAGCGGAAGTCTAATACAATTGTCTCAAACCATCTAATCATGAAAACAGTAGAATATCCTTGGGACGTAGCCCATACAATAGTCCAAACATGAAATGAAAGACATAAATGCAAGTGGTGGTCAAATCCTCAAATGCTATGAGGACTCACCCAATCTTCACTCCTTGATCAACTATGGACCTAGCCACGAGTGTAAGAATCAATGTAGCCGAACCCTACATTTTTATAAGAAATGTAGGCAAGAGTATGCGTTAGTACAAGAATGTACTAAATATGATAGCTAGCATAAACAACATAAACATAATGGTTAGTCAATATAAACCATAAGCATAATCAATGCGCATAAATCATCACCATAATAAAGGAGGAATACTTCTCAAGCAATCTTTACTTATCCTTAGTCAAGACTTGGGCCATCCACCTCTAGTCATACTTACATCATGGAAGGCATCTCAAGCAACAATTCAAGTTATTCATTCTTCATAACATAATTCACATTATTCATACATACTGTTAAATACATGGGGATTATCCTCCTTGCCTAGCTTACATAGGCTAATGTGTATTCTCCCCTTGCCTTACTTACTTTAAGATCATGGGTAGTCGCCTCCACAATCATATCATATGACACGGATACTCGCATCCACATCATTTCATAAGGATCATAGGTACTCACCTCCATGTCCATTAATCATAATAGGAATGTGGGGAATCACCTCTTGTTCAATTCTAAGAAGTATGGGAAATCACCTCATATCCTTCTCATATGAAGGTCAATGGTAGTCGCCTCTAGCCTCATCAATTACATAGTCTTTTAGTCTAGATTCATTTTAGGTGAGCAATCCTTTCAACCTAGAATTATTCATGTGAGAAAGCCTTTCACATTCATACATTCATGCTTAAGTAATTCACGTGGGAAGTATCTCTTCCACCACACTAACATCAATTACCAACAATTCATATCACAAGCTTTACTCTCAAAGCATCAACATCTCATGAACATTATCTATGCTTTACTCTCAAGCAATCAACATCATAATTGCCTCATAAGCTTCAATCTCAAAGCAATTCTAATAATCATTCATCACTCCTACAAGGATACATCTAAACCCACAAATTCTCCTTTCATGGAATAAAACCCATTTACATCAATTTTATCTTTCTAGAAATGGATTAGGCATGGATACACATAATTTCATCCTAAAAATATGTATTACTATCAATTCAATCATAAACAATCATAATCCACTCAATTGGATCAACATTCATCAATACCCATAATATTAGAAGAAACCCTAACTCAAATTGGGGATTTCATCTTCACAATTGGGGAAATCATGGGGACTCCGTGGATGGAAGGAATCCATGGATGAAAAGCTATCATACCTTGATTACAAAGCCCATAAATGCTTGAGGATTGGAGACTTGACCTTGACCCTAGCTTGAACTCTTTCTTCTTCTTCAAGTTCTAGAGAGAGAATTATTTGAGAGAAGAACTTTTGGGTTTTCTTTTAGATTCTATGGAGAATGACTTAATTTGGGAGAATTTTGGGAATAAAATGCTTATATACGTTTCTAGGTTAGGGGTAAAACGACGTAGTATAGCTTTAAAAAAACTATGAAAAGATGCAAAGGACCCTAACTTATTCTTGGGGGTACTACACGCTGAGGCTCACCCAAGGGCACTTGGTGACTCACCAAGTGAGCCCTTGGCTCACCAAAATTTCCAGTAGCTCACCCCATGGAGTAGACCACTAGGTGATGGGGGAGGAAGGCTTATCGATGCATCGACAAGAACGGTGAGCCCCGACCTGGCTCACCCAATTTTCCAGTACCTTGGGCCATGGTGACAGTCCACTAGGCGACTGTGGGTGGACTTGGGGGATCGCCAAGT
Source organism: Solanum etuberosum (assembly GCA_029582245.1). NCBI lineage: Eukaryota > Viridiplantae > Streptophyta > Magnoliopsida > Solanales > Solanaceae > Solanum > Solanum etuberosum. The sequence goes on along the minus strand of JAJONR010002473.1, from coordinate 29,667 downwards.
CACTTGGCGACCACACTGCCCCTCGCCAAGTTGGCTTGGGAAGGAAATGTTTTCCTTCAACAATTTCTGAGGTATTATAGGGTCTTGCCCTCTTCCATGGCTTGTTGCCCCCACACACTTAGCCCTAGCTTAGCCTACTAGACTCCGGGGTGTTACACCTCACCACACAAAAAACTTCAAACACAATCATTAAATATAACTGTACAAGATAAAGCTTGGGTAATATGGTCATTGCAATACTTACAATCAATACACAACTAGTCAATCATGAGATTCTAGAAGATCATGCAAGAGCCATGCACTTTGAATCTCCTGGAAACATCAACATAAACACATGTCTCATTAACAACACTATCTAAGACATCGATATTGATCATGATCAATACTTGAATGTTCACAATAAGTGTGCAAGGTCTCAATTCAAAATCAACACCATCAAATCGAATCCGTGGAAATAGAAAGAAGAGAAAAATAACACCACACAATTTAAAGCCAACATCCAACAAATATATACATAAAACCAATCAAAATATATTATCTAATTGAACCCAAATAATCATATCAAAACAAAACTAATAACATCAAAAGGGGATAGGCAATAGCAAATGCCCTCATCCCATCAAAAATAGAAAAAACATTGTCTTCAATGCGAAAATGCATAAGTGCAAGAAAGAAAGGATGAGATGACATTCTCCCTGTCAGGTTATTGATGAGTGGAACATTTACAGTCATTTTAGGACTTTTTAGTTCAATAATTTGTGACCTCAATGCCTTATTTTGCCCTAATATGATGATATTTTGATGATTTACAGATATGAAGGCTAAAGAACAAGGCAAAGATAAATACTTAGAAGAATGGGCAAAAATATTGAAAGAAGTGTAAACTCCACACCGAAAGTTGCCTAACCAAAAGGAAGGATCGTTCAATTGGCACGACCTGGCCCAAAGTGACAGTGCTCATAGCTTGAATAAATTAAGGCAGGTCGGCGAACTTGAAGTGAAACGATAACTCACCAAATGTAAAAGAGGAACAGGATAACCATCACAAAATGTGACATGACTTGGATGAAAAATGAAGGCTTGAAAGATGAACAAAAGAGGTATTCGGTGATCCACCAAATGTGAAAGGCTGACTCAAATGAGATTGTCAATTGAGGTTCAAATACTTGAAACCTAAAGCAAATAAAAGGAAAGCTAAAGAACAAATGGTGATCCATTGATCATGTTCACGAGCTCGACTAACATCGCTGAGTTGGTCACAAAGTGAATTTTGGGAAACTATAAATAGCCTAAAGGAGAGAGAAAAAGAAAGTTCTAAAATAGAGAATAGAGATTTCTGAGTAGTGAATATTTTGGAGAGCTTTTGTGTATGAGATATTTTACCTTGTGAAGAACATCTTTAGTTTTTGGGGTTCTCAATTTTACTCTTGCAATTGATAATTGAAAGTTGAAATCAAAGTGGATGTTGATTATAATTGCTTAATTTCATCACATCCATGGCTGCTATCATGATAGGTATAATTGCTTTACTTTTTGTGATGGGTGGCTAAAATATCAATTATAGGGGGTGCAATTATGGGGTTGGGTGTTGATTTAATGTAGTGGGTATTGTGTTTTGCTCTATTTTATTGTTGTTCATCCATGGATTTAGGGTAATTAGAATGCGGTTAACTTATGAGTTAAGATTTCAAAATTAATCCTATTTTTGATCTCTAATTGATACTCAAAAGAGATTGATTGGAGTGAGTAATTAGTTTTATCCATATAATTTAGGTTTAATGTCTATAGTTTGCTTGAAAAATAAATTATGGGTCAGATCTATTTCCCTTAAATTTGCTCGAAAGAGAGATATCGTAAGGTAATGGGTTGTTTAGTTATGCACATAGATGAGACCGATTGGAGTATCTATGAACTAATGCTATAAGATCGAAAGAAGATTATTGTCATTGAGGATGACCCAACCTATCCATGAACGTTTAGCACTATTGAGCTACACAATTACCCCTATGTGACATCAATTTCCAATTCCTGCACCCCTAGATTAGTTATTAATTACTTGAATTTCTGAAGTTTTAGTTTTATTGTTACATTTGATACTATAAGCTCTTTAGTAAATTTGGTGGAATCATCCACCCATTTATCTTAACCTACTACAATGAACAATTTGAGATTCTTTATTTCTTAGTTGAGTTCTTATCATTATACAATTCCTTGTGGGATTCGACCCCTACTCTTAGTTGGATATTTTTATTGACAACAATTGCTTATTCTTTGAACTAGTTTTATAGGATAGTTTGAGCGTTATAAAAAATGGCGCCATTTTCAGGATATGGTGGCTAAGAATTCAATTTGTGAAATTGTTTTGTAAACTTATTAAATTGTAGTAGATTGTTGATTGGCGTTGTTGTGTTGTTGATTTGCAGGTCTAAATATTAGTGATAATGGCAGTGACAACGATAGTCACTATGGAAAGAATGAAACAGGGGTGACGCAAATGACATGTACATGAATGTCATTGCAATCAATGGAGCTATCCGGTTACCGCCCACAACAGGGAGGGTGATGTTCCATGTAACTGGAACAATGCTATAGCTGCTCCAAATGAGAGAAATATTCAGAGGATTGGATCATGAGGACCCTCATGAAGACCTTCAAAATTTTGTTGATATATGTGGACTATTCGTGTTCAAGAACATCTCACAAGAGTCCTAAGGTTGAGATTATTCCCATTCTCTTTGATGGGGAAGACACAAGATAGTTAGCGAAATTACCAAATGACTCTCACTTCTTGGGAGGAGTTGACTGAAGCTTTCTTAGAGAGGATCTTTCCTCCCTCGAAAATGGTCAAGCTTCGGGACAACATCCAAAATTTCAAAAGGATTGGAGGTGATCCTCTACATGAGACATAGTTGCGGTTTCAGAAATTTCTTCTACAATGTCCAACACATGGTGTTCCAGACAATTTGTTGCTACAATACTCTTATTGTAGCCTTTATTTAGTCAACAACTACTTGGCTGATCCACTCATACAAGGTGGGCTGATGCGACAACTGTTTGATCTAAAAAAATTGTTGCTAGATGATATGACAAAAGTGAACCAAGCATAACATACTAGAGAGGATCAAGTGTCTTCTCATTAATAGGGAACAATCAAAGAGCAAATGGAGAAGGATCACGAGCCCGATGAAAACATGGCTAAAATGATGAACCAACTCAATTTGCTATCGAAACATGTCATGAGAGGTAGATCTAAAACGATAAATGTGGTTGGAACAAATAGTTGGAAGTGCCCGGAGGATGTCAAGTTTGAGGCATTATACAATGAAGAGGTAAATTACATTAGAAATCAAATGGTGGGAAGGGGTATCTCACCCTAACTATCCAAGACTGGGTGGAAACCAAGGTTGGAACAAGGATCGAGATAGTAGTTAGAGAGATCGAGGTAGAAAGTTGAGAGATAGGGAAGTTGAAAAGGATAAGTATGTACCACCTTATGGTCATCCAAAACCAAAAGAACTAGCTGGACCGGAGGTAAATCGAACCGAGGAAATGCTAACAAGAATCTTCACCAAGGTTAAAGGGTCCGACAAGGTATTGAAAGATTTAAAAGATGACTTCTCCACCTTGACTCAAATGGTTACTTCCCATTCCGTATCAATCACGCAGTTGGAAACCCAAATGTGTCAAATATCCACCTATTTCAATCCAAGTCAAAAGGGAACGTTGCGTAGTTACACCATCCTAAATCCCAAGAATGATATTTAAGGAAATTAGAACTGTGTCGTGCCACAATGTTAAATAGGACACTTCTTGGGAGGCAACCCAAGTTTTATTTTTATTTCTTTCAATAACGTGAGTTGTGAGTGCAGGTTGAAAACAAGTCAAAAGGTGAGAAAGGTAACCTAGGAGATACCAAAACCATGTCGGGGATCTGCCGAAGTCATTGTGTGGATTTCTTTAAGTTTGCTGTTAGACCTTGAAAATTGATAAAAATGGTACTTTCAACTTCGGCGTATAGGGAACTAGTCAGTGATCTACCGAAATGCATTAAGTAGACTCCGTCGACTCTACCAAATCGATTTTTAGGTTAGGTATTCATTTGGGCCTCATCGGTGAGCTTAAGCTCCTTTAGCGATTTGACGAATGGATTATGCGACGTTAGTCGCAGTTCCCCAAGTGGATCTGATTTTAATAGGCAAAGAGTCTTTTCAAGTTTGAAAAGAAAACCTTTCATCTCTTTGTGCTTATTTCCCTCCTAAAATCCCAATACCCTCATTTTGGTGACCTCAATAGCGTGATTCTACTTTCTTGAAGTTTGGTGAAGTGCTTACATCTTGATCCCAACCCTATTTCCCTCGATTTTGTGCTTTGCTATCATCTCTAAGGTTGGTGTTCGAGTCCTATTTTGTTATTTGAACTAGAAATTTTTGCCTTTGATATGTGCTTGGTGTTATTATTGCTATATTACTGTCTAATTTGTATGGGTAGTGCTTAATGTATTGTATTGGACTGTTCGCATAAGCTAGGATAGTTAATTTTGTGCCTGAAATTGCTAAAATTGATCGTGAAGGTTAAAACTTGAAATTGCGTACTTTTTTGTATTGGGTCTTGCCTTTTTTTGAATTTGAAATGACCTTTGGCCTTTTATATTAGTCCCGTTCGGAGGTTTCAACTAACATCGTGGAACGTGTTCGGTGAATCGCCAATTGAAACTCAAGCTCGCCGAACATGCCTGAACAAACACCAAACTTGAAGACTGATTTGGCGAACCCGATGGAGTCTTCATAGTGCACCTCGACAGATCGCCATTTGGAGCTCTGATCTTTGAAATTGATAGTAAACTTTTCCACATGTTCAAGCTCAAAAGGCAGACAAAAATGAGTCCACTCAACACGTTCGACGCATCGCCGTTTGGGTTGTGGAATCACCTAATGTTCCTTTTTTCAACCTTTCAACTTGCACTCACAACACACGTTATTTAAAACAATAAAAACAAAAGGAAATATTTGGGTTGCCTCCCAAGAAGCACCTCATTTAACATCATGTTCCTTTTTTCAACCTTTCAACTTGCACTGACAACACACGTTATTTAAAACAATAAAAACAAAAGGAAATATTTGGGTTGCCTCCCAAGAAGCACCTCATTTAACATCGTGGCACAACATAGTTATCAACTTCTCATCATTATTCTTGGGGTTTGGGATGGTGTCACTAGGAAACGTTCCCTTTTGCCTTGGATTGAGATGAGTGGAAAATTGGCACAATTGGGTCTCCAGCAGCTTGATAGACACCGAGTGAGAGGTCACTATTTGGGATAAAGTGGAGAAGTCATTTCTTAACTCTTTCAACACTTTGTTGGACTCTTCAACCTTGTTGAAAATCCTTGTAAGCATTTCCTTGGTTTGATTTCCTTCTAGCCCAGTTGGGTCTTTTGGTCGTGTACGATCTTGGGGAGGTACATACCTATCCTTGTCAGCCTCCCTATCTATCCAATGTCCATCTCGCCAATCTTTCCAACCACTATCTCTATCCTTGTTCCAACCTTGGTTCCCACCTTGTCGTTGATAATTTGTGTGAGAACCCCCATTTGATTTCCCAAGTATTGAACTTCCTTATTGTATAATACCCCAAAGTTGGCATCATCCGAGAACTTTCCACTGTTGGTTCCAACCGCATTTATTGACTTAAGTCCACCTCTCATGACATGTTTGGACAACAAATTGAGTTTGGTCATCATTTTGGCCATGTTTTCATCTCTTTCATGGTCCTTTTCAATTTGCTCTTTGCTCAAACTCACTTATAGAGTAGTCACTTAGTCTTCTCTAGTGTGCCATGCACGGTTGACTTTATTCATGTAATCTAACAACAAAACAACCACATCATACTGTTCTCTAATTAATCCACCTTGGAATAAATGGTCAACCATACCTTTATTGACTGAATTAAGGCTGCAATTGAATTATTACAAAAACAAATTGTCTGGAACGCCATGCGTTGGAAATTGCAAAAGTAGTTTCTTGAACCTCATCGACGTCTCATGTAGAGGTTCACCTCCATTGCGCTTGAAATTTTGGATTTGGTTTCGAAGTTTAACCATCTTCGGGGCTTGAAATAATCTATCCAAGAAGACATCATTTAACTCCTCCCATGGAGTGATAGAATCATTTGGCAATTCTCGCTACCATCTTGTCGCTTCTCCCGTTAAAGAGAATGGGAATAATCTCAACCTTATGGGCTCTTGAGAGATATTCTTGAACACAAAAGGTCCACATACCTCTATGAAATTCCTAAGGTTTTCATGGGGATCCTCATGAGCTAGGCCCCCAAAATTTCCTTTCAATTGGAGCAATTGTTACATTGTTCCGGTGAAGTGAAACACATCCCTCCCGACCGTGGGAGGTATCTAGATAGCTCCCATTGGTTGAAAAACATTCATTTGCATATTATTCAAATCACCCATGTTGTCATTTTGACCATAGTGACTCTGGTTGTCACTACCATGGTCACTCATTGTATAAGACCTGTAAATCAGCCAACAACAACATGAACAACAATCTACTACAACTAGACAAAATTACAAACTAATTTCTCAATTAGAATTCTCAACCACCACTCCCCGACAACGACACTATTTTTAATAACACTGAAATGTCCTCCTTAAAATCAATTAAAAGGGACAGCGGTCGTAGTCAATAAAAAATCTAATGAGGAGTCAGGGTCGAATCCCACAAGGAATGGTATATCGTAGAGAATTCGTATCAAGAAATTTCGATTGTAAAATTGCTCATTTGTAATAGTAAGAACAAGTGGGTGGATGATTCCACCAATTTAATATGAAGCTTTGGTTATCAATTATCACAATAAAACTAAATTTTTTGAGAATTCAAGAGTTAACAAGCAATCTAGGGGTGCGGGGATTGGAAATCGATGTCTCATATAGGTAATTGGTTTGCTCTATAGTGCTGAACATTCATGAATAGGCTAACTCATCTTCAATGAAGCTAATTATCTTTCGATCTCAAAGCATCTATGCATATAATCTCCTTTCGGTCTCATCTACATGCCAATCTAAACAACCCCATACCTTACTCTATTTTCTCTTTCAATGTAGAAATATGGAAAATAAATCCAACCCATAACCTCTATTTTCAAGCAAGTTATAGACATCAAGCCTAAATTGCTAGTATTGAACTCATTACCTACTCCAATCAATTTATTTCGAGCATCGACCAGAGATTAAAAGTAGGAATTGAGTTTGAAACCTTAAGCTATAAATTAACCCCATGCTAATTAGACCAAATTCATGCATGAACATCAACAAAATAGAGCATAGCACAATACCCACTACATTAAATCAACACCCAACCCCATAATTGCACCCCTAGATCTTGAGATTTTAGCCACCCATCATAAATAGTAAAGAGATTATACCTTCCATGAAATCAACCATGGGTAATATGAAATTAAGCAATTACACGTAAGTCCACTTTGGATTCAACTTCAATTTATCAAATTCAAGAGCAAAAGTTGAAAAACCTCAAAAGTTAGAAAGTGTTCTTCACAAAGGTCAAGAGTTATTTCTCACTCTTTCTAAAGTTGTAGAACTCTAAATTTTTCTCTCATCACGCTCTCTAACTTCTATCTCCTTTGGTGTTTTTATGTCTTCCTAAAATTAGGCCCAAAATCTAATGTGCATCTCATTCGGTGACATAAGTCAGGCTCACCGAGCTCGTTCGGTAAATCACCTCTTGCTCTTCAGCTCACCTTTACAACTCTAGGCTTCAAGTGTTTGAACCTCAGTCAACAAACTCGTTTGATTCAGCCTTGCACATTTCAAGAATCATCGAGTACCACCTTGGTTTGCCTTTCGAACATTAAATTTCTCTTTTTACACTGTCATTTTTGGCGATGATCAACAAGTCCGCACTTCTCCATCGGTGCAACACCTTCTTTATTGGAGTTTTGCAACCTGTTTCGATTGACACTAGTGCTATGCAATGTTATTTTGGGTGTGGTCAGCCTTACTAGGAGATCCACCTTTCTTGTTTGGCGATAAGTAATGTACACTTTGCACTTCTTTTTACATTTTTGGCCATTCTTTCAAACATCAATCTTTGCCTTGTCCATTTGCCTTCATAGTTGCAAATCATCAACATATCATCATATTAGGACAAAATTAGGTAGAAGACACTAATTATTGAGCTAAAATAGACCTCAAATGAGAGTAAATCTACCACTCATCATTGCCACATAAATTAGGACACTATAATGACCCTCTAAGTCATCTTTGTGTTATTTCCTTATTTTTATCGTTTAGAGCATTCCTATAGAGACCTCAAGTCATTTATGACTTGCTGGGACTTATAGGTTGGTCAACTGGTTGTTCGTTTGGATTCTGTAAAAGTTTATGTAGTTTGGAGTTTTTAAAAATTGAACAGTTGACTTGGGCTAAAAGTTGAGGAAGACAACCTCATAATGCAATTCTGATAGTTTCGTAAGATCCAAAATATTGAGCTTGATCTAGAAGGATTCTTGGTGGGGATCTCGAAGCTTTTATGCAAATCCAGAGCCCCCTTTGGAACTTGGCCTAAAATGGAGTTTGGGTATTTTACCCACTTTTGATTGAGAAGACCCCAGTTTGATGTTTCAACAGCTATATTGAGTCTGGAATAATTTTTTTTTTGTTGGGTAGTATATTTCTTATCCGCGTATAGGGTTCCAAACAAATACCGAGCACCCTGTCGAGGATTTTGGAGTTAGCCAGAACTAGATGATGTGTACCTGCTGGTGTTTGACAATTTAAACCTTCATATTCATAGGTGACCCCGATTGCAAGGCCTAAGTCGCGTTCACGAAGGCCTTGTGGTTTTCCTTTTAGATTGCGGGTCTCTCTCTGCGTTTGCAAGGCTAGGATGGGTGGACCTCCACATTTTTGTACCTCTCCTCCATGATCATGGAGAGTTAGTGATACACCCAAATTACACCTCTAAAAAGAAGTATAAAGCAGTCGTTGTTCAAATAAAGAACCTAACGGAGGTTAGGGTCGATCCCACAAGGAATAATGTTCAGAATTATCTCAATTATTATTATTCGTGTTCTTAGTCGTATTACTTCTATTAAATGAGGGTTTTTGTATAAACGTTATTATTTGTAATGATTTTGAGCAATGATTATCAAAGTAATAGATTAATGTATTTGAAATCAATCGAAGACGAAACTAGGGTATTAAGTATTCCCCACGAATCCTTAACTCAGTAGAACCTTATAGTAGTAACCTTGTCTAGTAAATTATATATCACATAATTGGATGGTCACCTTAATAAGTGAATTTCACCACACAACGTGGTATGCCTACGAGTGTATGTTTCACTAACCCTTACCTTTGATTCCAAATTATCTATCCCTTGTTTTGTTCAAGTTATTAGACGAGGGCTGATAGCGTCAAATCTTTGTTGTATTGTAATCACCCTCCAGGTCATTCTTTGTTTATGCCATCCTTTTGTTATTTAGAGTGTTCCTATAGAGAACCCAAGTTATTTATGACTTGCTGGAACTGATAATTCGTTCACCTGGTCGCCTGTTTGGGTTTCATGCAAATTTATGTGTTTTGGAGCTTTTGAACCTTGAAAGGTTGATTTCAACCAAAAGCTCAGGAAGATGACCTAAAAATGCCAATCTAACGGTTCCATCTCCAGAATGATAATTCTATTGGTGTAGTTAGCTCCAAAATTTTGAGTTTGGTGTAGAGTGACCCTTCGTGTGAATCACGAGGCTCTGGATCTAATTTTGAGCCCCTTGTGAATTTTGACTTAAAATGGAGTTTGGGTGTGGGACTTACTTTTGTTGATACAACCTCGAATAAAAGTTTCAACTGCTCCATTCAGTCCAAAATATCAAATTCAATTGGGTAGCATATTTCATTTGCATCCACAGGGTTCTGAATTAATTTTGAGGACCCCATCGGAGATATTAAGCTGATATGCATCAGTTGGTGCAGACAAGCTTTTGGCCTTCATGATCCTGGAGGAGAGTTTGGCTGGATTTGATGTTCGCGGGATAATTTACACGTTGTTGGCCATCTTAACCTCCATGCCTTCGTGGTCACAGGCCCCTGGCCGTATTAGCAAAAGGTTATCTCTTGACCCTCTACATTCGCGGGCCCTCTAGGCCACGTTTGCGAAGAAGGGTCGGGGTTTGTCATTTTAAATAAAGACAGACTCGATCAAATTTTGCATGCTAACTTCAAATAGTTATTTTGGGGAGCCTTGGTTGTCAGAATTAGGTCATTCAAAGCTTTAACTGTCCAAAATTGTCGGGGCTACGTGGGTGATCTGTCGAGGAGCATCAAGAAAGCTTCTTTTTGAGGTATCTTCCCACTTCAATGGACTATCATGGCCTTTTTATTGCTCTTAAATTATGAATGTATTGTATGTTGTTGATTCCAACTATTACGAGTACCGAATTATGTTTCTGTAATGACTGGTTAGTCATTTTTGGAAAGTTTTGTAGATTTATAATTTTGCCCCTCCCTATGTTGACCCGAGTCTTTTATGATTGAGTTTTGAAAGTTGATTTTGAACTTGGAGTTATAAGTTATGATTTTCTTTAGTTTTGAGTTTGAAAGGCTAATATTGTTAACAAAGTGGTTTTCAGTGTCTTTTGGAGTTTCAAATGTTAGAATGGAATTTCATCGATTCCAGTAATCTTGGAATGTGGAATTTGGTCTGTGAGAATTGTCAGTTCAGATAAAGAGTCCTTTTGAGGATTTGATGTCCTAAGTTAGAATTTTGTGGAAATTTAGTCTTTGGGATGATTTTTGTCAATATTCAGGGTTCAGATGCTTGGATCAAAATTTCGAGAGTTTCATTAGATTCAGAAGACCATTCTAGGCCTAGATGAGGTTTTGGTTGATTTTTGAGAGGTCCAAAGCTTGAGTTAGATTCATAGGATCATGCTTGTGGTTTTCATGGATGTCAGGTCAAGGAGACCTTAGATTCATGTTTCAGGGTTCCATTGGGTCTGACACATTGATTATAATTGATATGCATATATGGTTTGTGTGTACGGGGTTCCAAACGAATCTAGAGGGTCCATTCGATGAGTTTTTTGTTGGCTGGTTTTCTGCTATTGCGAGAGGTTGATCGTTTTTTTGAACCTTGCGATAGCGAAGAAAAGGTCGCTTTCACGAAGGTCCTAGTAGGCTGACCTTCACGATCACTAAGGGCTGGTTCATAATCAGAACCATCACTTCTGTGAAGGCCGAGTTTTTTGTAGGGTTCTCTTTTGCGAACCCAGAGTCGCTTTTGCAACATTTGAGAGAGGTTTTGGACCCACAAATTTTTGGGTTTAAGCCCCATTTTTCTAATTTTGAGCTTGGTAAATTCTTGGAGGTGATTTTTGAAGTGATTTGTTGTGCTAAATCATATGGGTAATCTTTTGTGATCCTAAAACTTCATTTTTCTTTGTTATTTATGGGTTTTAAAGTCAAAATTTGGGATTTTGATCGGAAAATGATAAGGTTTTTCAAGAACTCAATTTCTAAGCTAAAATTGAGATTGTGAACTGATTTTAAGTTCTTTTTTCGAAATTGGTTTCATCAATGGGTTCCAAATGCCTTGGGTAATGATTTCAAGTAAAGAATTTTGGATTCAAACTTCATCTTTAGAATTGGATATTTGTTTATTGATTCATTTTTCAAGTATATGAGTTGGGTATTGTTGTTTCTGAATATTTATTGTCAATACTTTATTGATATAGATTGTGTGGCTTTGGACATTAATCAAAAGGAGAAGATTCAAGTCTTAGAGTGAATAGTTGGTTGAATTAAGGCAAGTGATCTCCTAAACTTTGTATTCTAGTAGAGTTTGTGTATTCCCTTCATTTTGTTTGTGGTGGGAGTAATAAGAGAGAGGTGAAGGGGTAATTATCCATTTGGTAAATCTTGATCATTAAAAAAAGGGGTTGAAATGAAAAGGCTATGTGTTGATCATAATGCTTGTGTTATGCCTTGTTGTGACCCTTCTTGATTCATTGATGAAGTGCTTGATAGCATGAATGTGGACTTGAATTTCATGAATTTATTGTCTCTTCCTTATGGTGTGAAGTTACTTATGTGGATTGATTGTTGTGCACTATGTTGAGACATGTGCTATAAAGCCAACGGGAAATTATTACGGCTTGTGAAATAATATAAAGCCGATCAGAAATGGTTCCGGCTAGTGAAATCATATAAAGTCGATGGTAAATGGTTTTGGCTAGAAAAATGGTATAAAGCCGACGAAAAATTATTCTGTCTAGTGAAATGATATAAAGCCGATGGGAAATGATTCCGACTAGTCAAATGATATAAAATCGATGGAAAATGATTTCGGCTAATGAAATAATATACAACCGATGAGAAATAGTTCCGGCTAGTGATTTGATATAAAGCCGATGGGAAATGGTTTTGGCTAGTGATATTATGCCGAATGGAAATGGTTCCTGCTAGTGATATTGTGCCGATGGGAAATGGTTCCAGTAAGAGACTAATTTTTGTGTTTTGATGCATTTTGATGCTTATGTTTGACTTACTTGTTAACAGTGATTGATGCATTTGTTACATGTGATTGATCTACTTGACATTGAGATTGACTTACTTGATATGTGTTTGTAGTTGAATTGTTACTATTGGACTGTGATTATGAGTCTTGTGAGTTATGTATTATAGAGTTGTTAGGTTGGGCTGATTTCTCTGCAGGTTGTAGTTAATGAGGTTTGGTTGGGATGAAATGAGTATTCTATTTCTAGCTAGTTGCTTTATTTATTGGATTGCTTGCTAGTATCATGTTGTTGGTACTCACTCATTACTACTACACTTGTGTAGGTTCCGAGCTTGGTATAGTGTGATTTCTCTTTCTCTCCCATCTCTGAGGCTTGTCAAAGAACTATTGACATGTAGTTGTTTGTCATCCCGGTGGGCCCTCTGGTTCTTCTTTTATGCTCTGTTCTATTAGAAAAACAAAGACTTAAGACTTGTACTTATTTCTTAATTCAACACTTTATGTATTAGTGTCTTGTACACGTAACAACCAGGTTCTGGGGTATTAATAGAATGAATATTTTTTCCTCGTTATCTTGTTCTTGCTTTATCTTTCTACTTTTTCTTTCTTTTCGTTAGGTTGAGGCTGACTTGTCTTGGTGGGAATAGACAAGTACCATCACGTCTATTTTTGGGTCGTGACAAATGGTATCAGAGCCCTAGGTTGATAGGTCTCACAAATGTACAAGTCAATTCTAAGTAGAGTCTTAAGGATTGGTATGAAGACGTTTGTACTTATCCTCGAGAGACTATGAAGACTTCTAGGAAACTTCCTTTTATTCATTCTTTCTTATCGTGTGTGGTTACCTTTGCTAGTGTTGATTTATCGCGTGTGGTTTTAGAAGATGCCAAAGAAAAGAGCTTCTATTTCTAGTGGTAGTGGGGAGGAATTCCCTGAGGCAGTTATTGAGGCCCAAGTTAAGGGTAGAGCTAGGGGTCGAGCTCATGGAGTAACACCGGTTAGAGGTTGTGCCCGAGGAGCGGCACCAGCTAGAGATAGAGCTAAAGAGATTTTTCCTGAGCCATAGGTTGAGGTTTCTGACGACCAGGCTCTTCCTGAGTTTGGAGCTCCATTTTTCAAGAGACTTTGTTGCGGATGTTGGGTGTGCTAGAGAACTTCTCTCAGGGTGGTGCGACAAGTATGCCACAAGGTTCTCAAACGAGGGTAGGGGCGCAAATCCCAGGTCAACAACATGTTCCAAGTATTCATGATCAGGTGGGTCAGCCACCGGTGGTTCTTGCACCGGTTGTTGGTGCACAAATTTCTTCTGTGGTTATTCTGATAGCGGTTGATCAATAGTGTTATGAGAGTTTTTAAAAGATGAAAACACCCTATTTTCTGGATGGTAAGAGCGAGGATGCCCATGAATTCGTGACTTTGTGCCATAAAATGCTTGAGAAGTAGGTATGTTGGATTCTCATGGGGTTCGTTTCATTGCACTATAGCTTTATGGACTCGCCAGAGAATGGTGGAGGACTTATGTGAGGTCTAAAGCAGTTGGATCTCCTCCGACAGAGTATGACGCTTTCTCTAGTGCTATATAGGACCGCTTCATCCCTTAGCGCATGAGAAATGAGAGTCGATTGAGGTTTAAGAGCTTGAATCAAGGAAATTTATCTATGACCGAGTATGAGGCTCATTTCTATGAGCTATTCAGGCATGCCATGACTATTGTTAGAGATAAGGCAGAGAGAGTTTGCAGGTTTATGGGAGGGTTATTTTTCTTCATCAAGTCTTATGTGTTCAGAGCTGCCAGAGAGGGGGATTCTTTCCAGTCCATTTTAAGCACCGCCAAAAGGTGGTGTTGATTGTTAGAGAGGAGTTTGGGAACCCCAAGAGAGCCTAGTCGAGTAGTCAGTTTTTCAGGTGCCTCATCCAGAGGTAGGGGTTCACATAGAGGTAGTGCCTCATTTCAGCATCGTGGGACAGTTCACGCATCTATTCCAGCAACCGACAATGGGTAGTCAACGTGAGGATCTTATGGTTCTGGTTAGGGTGGCCATGGTAGCTCATCTGGTTCACAACATCAGTTATTCCTGCCGAGGTTCTGTTTTAATTATGGGGATTTAGGTCATTTGATGCGATAGTGTCTTTTGCAGACTCACTTAGGACCCCATCATTCTTATTCAGCTATTCAAGCTAGAGATTCAGTGCCCCTAGCTAGAGGTCGAGGAAGAGGCCAGTTTTGTAGAAGCGACATGACTTCTGGTAGGGGTGCTCGAGCTCCAAAGGGTGGAATAAGGGGTTCTACTAAGACTCCAGGTGGCTGAAAGGGACAATGTTATTTTACAAGGAAACCTGAGGCTGAGACCTGCATCTGTATTGTTTAAGTTGGGGTCTACTTTCTTATTTGTGTCTACCTATTTTGATGCTGAGATTGATATGATGTCTGATTGCATTCCTGTGTCTATTCATGTTTCTACACTAGTGCTTGAATCCTTAGTGGTGGATTGTGTGTATCGATCATGTCTTATTTGTTTGGTCGAGTATGATACTTGGGTAGACTTGGTCATTCTGGGGATGGTAAACTTTGATATTATATTGGGTATGGGTTGGCTTTCTCCGCATCATGGTATTCTTAATTGTTATGTTAAGATTCTGACCTTAGTGATGCCAAGTGTCCCTAGAGTTGAGGGGACGGGTGCTAGTGGTTCTTATGCTATCAAGGTTATCTCCTTAATTCGAGCTTAGAGATTGGTCGATAGAGGGTGTTTGTCCTATTTGGCCTGCATTCGGGATACTAGTGTTGAGCCACCTCCCATGGATTCTGTGTTTGTGGTTTGAGAGTTGTCATATATGTTTCCTACTAATCTTCTAGGTGTTCCTCCGAACAGGGATATTAATTTTGCTACTGGCCTGGAGCTGGGCACCAAGCCCATCTCTATTCCTCCTTATCGTTTGGCTCCAACTGAGTTGTAGGAAATGAAGGATTAGTTACAAGATTTGTGAGTAAGGGGTTCATTCGCCCTAGTGTTTCTCTGTGGGGTGCTCCTATTTTATTTGTAAGGAAGAAGGATGACACCATGAGGATGTGCATTGATTATCGACAGTTGAATAAAGTTAAAGTTAAGTACAAGTATTCTCATCCTCGTATTGATGGCTTATTTGATCAGCTTCAAGGTGCATCTATGTTTTCTAAGATTGATTTGAGGTCCGAATACCACTAGATGAAGATTAGGGCATCGGATATCCCTAAGACAGCCTTCAGGACTCGTTATGGCCACTATAAGTTTCTTAGTATATCGTTAAGTTTGACTAACGCCCCTACAATATTCATAGAGTTGATGAATGGGGTGTTTTGACCTTATCTGGATTCCTTTGTAATAGTGTTCATTGATGATATCTTGGTGTACTCCAAGACCGGGGAGGATCACGATTGTCATTTGAGGGTGGTACTCTAGATATTGGGAAATGTGGTCACCTAGAAGGGTTTCGGGTAGATCCAACCAAGATTGAGGCAGTGAGGGGTTGGACTAGACCTATGTCAGTTATTGAGATCTAGTGTTTTGTGGGACTTGCAGGCTATTATAGATGATTAGTGTAGAGCTTCTCCACTATTGCATCTTCTTTGACCAGATTCACTCTTTAGACTGTGCGTTTCCAGTGGTCTGATGAGTGTAAGGAGAGCTTTCAAAAACTCAAAACCTTATTGACTTCGACTCCTGTTTTGACTTTACTCAAGGAGGGTGTAGATGTCACTATTTATAGCGATGCTTCTGGAGTCAGGTTAGGTGGTGTTCTGATGCAGAAAGGTAAGGTGATCTCTTATCCTTCTAGATAGTTGAAGAACCATAACAGGAACTACCCTACTCATGATTGAGAGTTAGCAGCCGCAATGTTTGTGTTTAAGCTATAGAAACATTATCTGTATGGGGTTCAATCTGAGGTCTTCACAGATCATCGGGGTCTTCAGTACATCTTTATTTAGATGGTTCTGAACTTGAGACAACACATATGGCTTGAGCTACTGAAAGACTACGAAATCATCATCTTGTATCTTTGAGGGAAGGCTAATGTGGTGGATGATACTTTGAGTAGGAAGACTTCTAGCATGGGAAGTCTGGCCGCTATTAGTGTGGAACAGAGATCATATGCTAAGGATATTCAGAGGCTAGCCAACAGTTTCAACCGATTGCAGATTTCTGAGAAGACGGGTGGCTTGATTGACCACCAAAGTTATGTCTTATTCTAGACAAGGTGGGGAGAGGGGAAGCCAAGGAGGCTGTCCTTGATTTTGAGGTTGTCTTGAGGATTGGGGGAATCTGTGTGCCTAAGGTGGGAAAATTAATTAGACTGATTCTTGAGGAAGCCCATTGTTCTCAATATTCCATCCATCCAAGAGCGGCAAAGATGTATCCTTATCTGAGCCAGCACTATTGGTGGTGTGGGATGAAGAGGGATATTACAGATTTCATTTTTAGATGTTTGACTTTCCAATAGGTTAAGTGTGAGAACAAGCAGCTCAAAGGTATATTACAGAGGATGCCTATTCCTACTTGGAAGTGGGAACAAATCACTATAGACTTTGTTGTAGGACTACCAATCATCGTGGGTGTTTATGACTACATTTGGGTGGTTGTTGACAGGTTGACCAAGTTAACCCATTTCATCCCAGTTTGGGTGAAGTATACATCAGAGAAGTTAGTGGAACTTTATATCAGTTAGATTGTGCGACTTCATGGAGTCCCTGTTTCCATTGTCTCTGATCGAGGTTCTTTGTTCACTTGCCATTTCTAGAAGGCACTAAAACATGGATTGGGTACTCAATTAGATATGAGTACAAACTTTTATGCTCAGACAAACAGTCAGTCCGAGCAGATGATTCAGGTGTTGGAGCACATGCTCTAAGTTTGTGTGATCGATTTTAGTGCTAGATGGGATCGACATTTTCTCTTAGTAGAGTTTGCCTACAACAATAGTTATCATTCCAGTATTCAGATTGCCCTTTTTGAGGCATTGTACGACAAGTGGTGTAGATCTCTGATCAAATGGTTTGATTAAGCTGAGATTGACTCATTAGATATAGACTTCCTTAAAGATGTTATAAAGCAGGTTCGTATGATCCAGGGTAGATTGATGACAACCCAGAGTTGATAGAAGAGTTCTGTAGATTAGAGAGTTCAAGCTCTAGTGTTCGTAGAGTGTGATCATGTTGGCTTTGAATGACACCTATGAAGGGTGTGATGAGGTTAAGCAACAAGGTCAAACTTAGCCCTAGATTCATTGGACCTTTTTAGATCTTGAGCCGAGTGGGAGAGGTGGCCTATAAGCTCGCCTTACCATCTAGCTTGTCAGTTGTGCATCCTGTGTTTCATGTCTCCATGCTTCAGAAGTACGTGTCGGATGAGTCCCACGTACTTTCTCTTAATTCAGTTGATTTGGTTCAAGACTTATCATTTAAGGAGGAGCCTATAGCCATTTTGGATAGGCAGGTCCAGAAGCTTAGGACGAAGCAGATTGCTTCAGTGAAGGTGCATTGGAAGCATTGTTTGGTTGGTGAGGCAACTTGGGAGACAGATTCAGATATGTGTGCCAGATATCCTCAGATTTTTGAAACTTTAGGTACTTTCTTTTACTTTATGTTCCAGAATGAATATGGTTTTTAGTATAGGATAATGTAATGACTCGGTTAGTCATTTTTGGGAAGTTTCATGAATTTACAATTTTCCCATATGATCTTGACCCCGAGTCTTTTATGATTAAGTTTTGAAAGTTGGTTTTGAACTTGGAGTTATAAGTTGTAACTTTTGTATGTTTTGAGTTTGAAAGGCTAATATTTTTAAGAAAGTGTTTTTCAGTTTCATTTGGAGTTTTGAGTTTCAGAAAGTGGTTTTCGGTGTCTTTCGTTGTCTTTGAAGTTTGAAAGATTTTGCGAACCTTATGATCAAGAGGAACCATCGCTTTTGCAAAAGTCCAGGTTAGTTGAACTTTGCAATTGCAAAGGGCTGGTTCACTGATGAGAAGTGGATTTGCACTCATTTGGGGCTCTTTTTCTATGATTTTGTGGCACTCATAGTAGAGAAAGAGGCTAATTATCCTTTGAATTGTGTTAATCTCAAGTGTTTGTTGTTGGGCGGAAAAATGATGCACAAAAGTGGAGTAGGAGGTTAACCTGGCAGAAAATTGAGCCCCAGATCTCACACTTGCAAGCTGGTGTTCACTTTTACGAATAGTCAACCAAGGTTAATTTGTTGCTTAAGCAATGAAGCGGGATTTACTTTCACAAACTGGTGAAGAAAGGCAGATTTTCCTTAAGCGACAGGATGTTTGATTTTGCGACATTTTCTTTTGCGAACTCCCAGCCGCTTTTGCGGAGACTGCCTATCCAGACAGGGGTAAAACGGGAAATTCTCAAGCATTGGAGCTAAATTCACACAGAGGGGGCTAGAGATGTAAACCAATGGGGATGCATCCAGAATAGAATCATTCGAGAATAGTGAGAGAGAGAATATTGTAGAGAGAAAAACTCATCTTAGAGTTTGTTGTTCGTAATTTGGGTTGAGACTTTGAAGATAAGTTGCCCTATAATTTATCTTTTGGTTTGAAGATTGTGTTTCTAATGCTAATATTGTTTATCCTATCTTCTTTCCCTTGCTTTATATTGCAAGAATTGTGGGTGTAACTGGTAATTGAGGTTAGGGTTTTGTACTTGAAAGAGGCAATTCCTTTTGTTCTTTGATTCCTCATCCTATTGCTTTTTAATTTGATTCCATGCTTAATATTTATGAATTGGGTTCAATCTGCTTTTCATTTTTAAATTTATGAGTTGAGAGTGCACGCTTGATTCTGGCGTCCGATCTTTGTGGATTTCTTGAAAATAGAATTTGTGAAGTGGAGATTTTTATTGATAATCATATTTTTGTTTTGAATCTTGAATTTGAGACCGAAAGGAGAAAGTTTAGGTTTTATCGTTGAGTGCCAGGATTTCTCGAAAGAGAAGTCAAAGTTAAGATATCAGGTTGTTTTGTCGAATCACATGAGTGAGACCAAAAGGAGATGTCATGAAAGTCTTTTGAGATCGAAAGGAGACTTGGACTAACCTATGATGACCTAGCCTACGCAAGAGTGAATGAGCATGTGTTGAGATTGCAATGGATCGTTGACTGAGTGTTAAAGCTCAAATTTCCCAATTCCCAATTTTCCCTTTCTTGATTTGTTCTTTGCCCGAAGTCTTTATTTGTGTTACCAAACCATCCTCTTAATTACATAATTGTGTGATATTAACTTTAGATTCAAACTTGTACCTATTAGTTCTTTCTCATTTCAATCACCGGCAAATTGTTCTTTGTGGGATTCAATCCTAAGTCTTAGTTGGGTATTTTTATTGACGACGACTGCTTACTCTTTTGATTGTGAAGAGTGATTTGAGTGTCATAAAAATGGCGCCGTTGCTGGAGAACAATTAGGCGTATCGAACTGATTAAAGATTTCTAGTTTACTTGTTTCTATCTAAATTGTGAATGGTTGTTTTTTTTTTCATTTTTGTTTTGTTTATATGGATTTTTGTGATAAAGAGATGCTTGGGGATTGTAAGCCCTATGTTGATGACCCATGACCTTGTTGTGAAGAAATGGATGTTGTGAGTCAATCTTGGCTCATGAGCTTGGCCCAAAGGCTTAAAGATAGTGAGAAGCACCTACACCTAGTGTCTCACTTGTGGGATGAATTTCACAATTTGCACCTTAATCAGTGTTTTGAGATGATCCGACTTGGGTTTGGAATTGATACTATGGAGGCCGATGTGAGAAAAAGAATGAGGGTATGTGATTCTCCCTCCCAAAGGGTCAACAAAGATGAAATAGAGTTGGAGGGTCAAGAAATAGGGTTTATGATTAACATGGATGAAATCTTGGGCATTTGCAACCGAACCAAGCGAATAAAACTCCAAGATGCCGAAATCAAAGAAATGATACTAGAGTTGCAAGAAAAAGCCAAAAATATTATATATGGAAACTGTAGTTTATTTGAAAGTGAGAGTGTCATTCATTTGAAGGCCAATAATTATGAAGTTCAATGCTCACATGGCCTAGTGATCCTTTTACTCTTGCCCAACGATCCAAAATAAAAGCATGATTTGAAGTTGTGTAAGAAATTCAAGTCTTCAAAGTGGAGAGATCGGGTGAAAGGCTTGATTCTCTCTTGCACTCCCCATGCTCTTAAGAGCGAAAATTATCTAATGTTGGTGAGAAGGTTTATTGCCTCGGGTTGATGTACCTGGTGTCGCAACGTGACTTTAAATTGTGCGCGTGATTGGAGGCATCCCATCGGTATCCAACTTAGTTTAATTTTGAGTTTTTGATTTTTAGATTAGGTTTAATTTTAGTTTTTTCCTAACCTTCATGATTTTAGAGTATTTGGAATTAATTTGAACAGTTTTGGAGGCGTGAATCTTGGAGGAAATTAAATTTGAGGCTAAAACCACATCGAAATATGACTTGGGAAGCTTTTTGGGTGCCCAGGGTCGCCCTACGAGAC
Organism: Solanum etuberosum; assembly: GCA_029582245.1. Lineage (NCBI taxonomy): Eukaryota > Viridiplantae > Streptophyta > Magnoliopsida > Solanales > Solanaceae > Solanum > Solanum etuberosum. Next base: position 8,614 of record JAJONR010002473.1, on the reverse strand, counting down.
TGGGTGGATCACCCAATAGTCCCCGATTCTGCTGAAATGGATAGTGAGAAGTCAGCTAAAAAGGGCCTTAGAAGTCGTGAAAGCAAACATCAGTTCACTTAAATGAAGTTGTAAAAGAGACTCCCCCTCGCTAAAGCTTACATCGCTTAAGCAGAGGGGCACTCCCTTAAGCGAACCCCACCTTTTCATGAGAGGTCACAAAAGCGAAGGTAGGAATTTCAAAGGGCAGTGGGCAGAAGCCAAACGGGCAAAACACCCAAAATAAAAGGTCCAACTTCTTGTTCTCTCCCTCAACTATCCCAAATTGTTCTTAACTCTTGGTGTTCATTGTGAAAACACAATCTGGTATGTCTCTCACACTTTTCCTCTTTTGAATTGGTAAATTTCATTTGTCATTTGATTTGCCTTGATTGAAAGTTGGGATATTATGTGGGTAGTAACTTCTCTAATATGGGGGTTAAAATTATGAATGTGTTTGCCAAATTCTTTACTTTAAATGTTTAATATAAGTGTGTGGGATGATTTAGAGTATTTGTGGAATTCTTGAGTACCTATTTCATGATCTAATTGTTGAAAATAATTGGGCACCATGTGTTTTATAAAATTCTCAAAAGAACTCAAAGACGATTTTCAAAACTTGATGTGCCAAAATGATTCAGTTTCTTAATTTCTTGTATGGTTGTTGCTGATTTTACACTGTTGGTAGTTGAATTTCCGTGCTAAAATTAAATTTAAAATTTTGTTATTCATGTTGAGGAAGGTGACTGTTTGCAAAAACGGACTCACAATTGCAAAAGCGACATTCGCTGCGATCCCTCTTTGCTTTTGCAATTTCCCCATAAGCGGACTTTGGTCGCTTTTGCGATATCTAGGACTATTTTTCTGCCAAGGTGAAAAATTCAGTAGTCATGTTTTGGTTCAAAATTGATTTCCAACCCTTTTCTTTGACTTCTACCTATGAAATAACATTGTTTCACACATGATTCTCACACTTCAATGCTATTGTGATTTTCAGATTTTTACAAAGTCAAGAATGGCAAATGAACTCAGTTTTGAGGAGGAAGTAATGGTCGAATATGACATACATCAATTTGTCTCTCTTCAAGCACAAGAGATTTATTATGCTGATTTGATAAAAAGAAGGTACTTCTGGATAGAGGCATATCACTTGATAAAATTTATGAACTACTTCAGAATTTCTAGGAGAGGTTGATAGCATCCGGTTGGATATGCTTTGTGGCTAAACCTTGCAAAGCGAATGAGCAATGGGTGAGGGTGTTTTATGCAGACCTCATGGAGAATGATATGACATAAAGGTTGATCACCATTCAGGGCAAGGTTGTCAAATATGGGCTAGAGGAGATTAATGCAATATATGGGTTGTATGACCATGATATCAAAGCCTTCACGGACAAGGATTGTGAGTCGGTTGCTTGGTTGGCTTCAAAGATATGTCTAGGTAGAAATGTTAATGGGCTGCGACAAAGGCCGGGATCTTTTGCTCAGACCTAACTGTAGAGGCTAGGACATGGATGTCAATTGCCTTCAGCCGTATCTCCCCAAGTGGGAACATTAGCAACATTCCGGTGTTGCGAGCACAAATAATGGCTTGTGTACTTGATGATGTCTTACAGAATTTAGTCCACTTGATTGTGAAAGAGTTTCAGAAATTAAAAATGCATGACAGCCTATCCCTCATTGTTCCCTCTTTGATCACAGAGCGTTGTAAATGGGCTGAGGTGGAGGTGCTTCCGTGTGACATTTCGATGGAGCCCAAAAATCCAATCTTTCCCCTTAGGATGCGTGGTGGGAACTGTGGTAAAAACCAAGAAGAGGAAGGTTGACTCAGGTAAGTATGTGCATGTGGAGGATAATTCTCCTATACCTCCAATTGTGGGCCCTTTTGATTCATTGGCAAGTGAGTTGTGGGTCGTGAAAGAATTAGTGGTAGCACCTTGAGTTCCAAGAAGAACTAAAGAGAGTTCATTCAAGTCATCCCTAAGTTCTTCTAAGTTTTGGATCAACTTCAAACGACACTAACATTCGGTACAGGATGAGTTAAGTGGCTCATAAGTTATCAAATGAAAGGTCTTTGAAATATCTTTCCAACGCCACCAAGTTCGATAAATTACGAGCTAGTATGAGGGAGATATGCCCGTTTAAAGTGTGGCTATCCAAATAAGGAAAGTTACCCGAATATAGTAAGGGGTATTTTGGTCTTTTCCTTACCCAATCAGATTTAATTCATTTTAGTAAGGGCTTATAGGTCTAATCTGATAAGGTTCGGTTTTAAAATCATAATATACGCCTAGGGTTTTAGTTGAGAGTTCAGGAAGAGAAAGAAAATAAGGAACAGGTCCGCAGATGTGAAATTTTTCTCTCCGCATCGCGGAGAGAACGTGGACTCCACTGTTTCAAAAATTATTTCAACCAAGCATTATAATTCATCTCCGCGTCACAGACTTTCTCCCCAGACAGTGTTTTTCAACCGTTTCTCATGATTAACTATCTAAAACACTTTTAATCATCACGATATCTTTCCTACCACAAATCATAACCTTCAATTCATAATTCAAATTCAAGGTAGGGCTAAGAGTTAACTCTTGAGAGTTCTTTCAAACATTTTAAGAAAGTCCCTTTGAGTCTTTTTGAGAAGTCTTCTACAATTTCTAATAACTTGTTTCAAGACTCGAGCAAGTGAGTATGAGAATGAGGAAAATGTATTCATGAGTCTACTTTATCATCACGAGATCCTTCATATCATGAACCATAACTCTTGAATTCATAAAATTCAAGATAGAGTTAAGAGTAGAGTTCAAGAAAGCTTTTGAGTTCAATTGTAAATCTTTTGAGATCAACAATTGATTTGAGCTAAGTTTTGAGGAAGTAAGTATGAGGATGAGAAGAGTCGTATATACGAGTTCCATATTGTTATTTAGACCCTCGAGTTGAGTCGTTCATGCCCATAAATTCTGCATGAACTTCGTAAACTCAGCATCATTGAGAGGAGTAACATCTTCAAGTTCTAAGTCTTGAGTATTGAGTTCCTAATCCCTTTTGAGATTTTATTTCTAATGTTTGGACTATTACATATTACCCATCGGTCCTTGAGTTGAGTTTTTCATGACCATATTTTCGCATGAACCCTATGAGTTGAACATTCTTGAGATGAGTAGTATCATGAAGTCCTTGAGTTTAGTAGTTCATGCCCATAATTCCGGATGAGCCCTATAAGTCGAGCAGTTTGGTGATGAGAAGTATCTTTGAGTCCTTGAGTTGAGTAGTTCATGCCCATAATTCCGCATGAACCCTCTGAGTCGAGCATTCTTGAAACGAGTATTATCATTAAAGTTCTTGAGTTCTGAGTTGTTGAGTCTCAAGTATTGAGTTCTATGCATGGTTATTGAAAACCTTGAATTTAGTCGTTCACGTCCATAATTCGGCATGAACCCTATTTTAAGAAGTATTTTTACAAATTGTTTTAAAACTGATTTTAAAGACTTGAGCACTGAGTTGAGGAAGAGTAAAGCTGAGTTTATTTTCTTTAAAATGATATATGGGAAATAAGTATTCCCAAGAGTAAATGTTTTTACATTTAATATGAGAGGAAACTAAGATTTCCAAATGAGTTTTGAGCAGTTTGAGTTCCATCTCTTTTAAGAGAAAAGCTTTGGAGTTATAACCTCAAACCACAGATAAGGAGTTATGTTTTTAAACATATGAGCTGAGTATATTTTGGGAGTAGTATTGAGCACCGATATGGGGACGAATTCAGATAGCTGAAGTCTTCATAAACCATGTAGCTAACGTGAGTAGTAAAGGTCATACTTTTTAGATTATTCCTTAATGCTTTTTATCATAGACTAGTGGATCCACTTAGTTGAGAGGTTCTATACCCCAGCAAAGTATAGGACAGTTCCGGCTGCGTGGGCGAGATGTTGTATCATCACATAGCTTATAGTGATGGTGGTCGGTTAGAGAAACTCCCACAGAGTTGTACTTTATTTATATATACTAATTGAGTTGTTATTGTATTCTTCAATACATTGAGTTGCTATCTACTGTTTTAAAAGCTTTCTATATGTTGCATCTTTTATTGTTGCTTTATCTTGAGTTGAGTATCCAGAGTTGAGTACCTTTGAGTTAAGTATCTAGTCTTTGAATTGAGCATTTTATTCTTGAGTTGAGTTCGGTTGAGTGAGTTGAGAGGAGGTAAGTATGTTTCCTTTTTATCAACTTCAAGTTTATGTTTATGCTTTAGAATTCCCTTTACATGCTTGTACATTCCACATACTGAGCCATTTGGCCTGCATCATTTCATGATCCTGATACAGGTATTCAGGGTCATCAACAGGAGCTTCGTTGATAACCCATGGAGTTCGAGTTAGCTATGGTGAGCCTCCTTACTTTCGGAGGATTTCATTTACTTTTCAGTTTTGTCAGGATGTCGTGGGTCTTGTCCCGACTTCCATCTTTGTCATTTAGAGGCTTCATAGATAGACAGTAGAGTTTGAGAAGTCTTTTTCATTTATTTTGGTTAAATGTTTTAAAGACTTGAGTTGCCTATTGTTGGCTAGTGGAATATTATATTTATATACAGAGTAAATCATTTGAGTTAAAGCTTTGTATTTGAGTTTCTTGAATATTTATTCAGTTTTTAAGCTTTGTATGCTTGAGTTAGTCTTCTTCTTGTAGTCAGCCAGGATGAGGGTTTGCTTGGGGACCTGAAATTGTTCTCGAGTACCGGCCACATCCAGGGTGTAGGCTCGGGTCATGACAAACTTGGTATCGGAGCACAGGGTTCAAGTGTCCTAGGGAATCTATGAAGCCGTTTCAGTAGGGTCTTGTTTATGGTTGTGAGGGACCCACATCTATAAATGAGGGACTACAAAAATTTAGGAAAAGTTTCCCTTCTTTCATACTGTAACACCCCGTATGCTAGAACTACCAGAAATGCAGAATTTCAAAAGTTGCAGGTGCTACCTACGGACCGTAGAGTGACCCACAGACCGTAGGTGGTGTCCGTGGGTGGCCACCTGTACCTCCTTCGCAGAAGGCCCAGGAATTTTGGCCAAGTGTGGACCTACGCCAAGACCTAAGGACCGTAGGTCAGACCACGGTTCATGGTCCTGGCCGTGGTTCAGACCCCCAAAATTCAAGTCCCAGTCCCCATCGACAGTTGACCAGCACGGACCATCGATCCATCCACGGTCCGTCGGTCCGTCGGTCCCGTCTGTCAGTGGCTCCGTACAGCAGTTAAGTCAAGGGTCTTTTGGTCTTTTCCTTACGCGTTGGACCCCTATACTACGTCGTTTAAACCCTAAACTACGTAGTTTAGGTAAATTTTAACCTAGAAACTTAACTAGAAGTTATCTAAGTCAGATCATTCATCAAAACTTAGAAAAATTAGAGCGTAAGAGGAGAAAGAGGACAAGAACCCTAGTTCAAGAACGCATCAAGATTCCAACAGTTCCAACCCCGAAATCGATAGATTTCTCCGTGAAATTCGTCACCAGGTATGTGGGATTTTACTAGTGGGTTTCTTTCGCCCATTAGATCCCTATAATTCAGTCAGAATCTTGATTCCCTTGATATTATCTAGACCTAGGGTTTCTTGAATGTTAGAAATTGTTGGGTTTTAGCTGTTTTAATGATCCAAATCAGATTATCATGTTGTTGCTCAGTTTCTTGCATGAAATTCAGAACCCTAGCTATGTAGTTCCTTTAGTTCATGAATTACACATGCTAGACAAGCTATTTCAGTTATATACATGCTTCAGTTTACGAATGTCATATTATCAGATGCTAGGCCAGCTCAAGAGTATTAGTGGTGAGTCCTCATTCTCCTAGGACGACAAACATGGTTCCTTTACTTTTAGTCTTAGTTTCAGTTTTTGCTAGATTTAGCTGGGGCATGTCCCAACATTTCTAGTCAGTAGAGGCTTTATTTCAGACATAGTTAGTTTCAGCTTTAGTTTTGAGTTTCATCTTCAGTGGTTATTGAACTCTTCTCAGATTATTTATTCAGATAGAAATGGGTATTCCCCATCATTTCATGATTTAGCTTCCCCAACAGTTTTATTGTTATATTGATTCAGTTTGCTTATGATATGCCAGAGTAGGGTTAGCTTGGGGTCACTCGTGATCCTAGGTCCCGTGTCCGTGTCCTGGGGGTAGCTTCGGGGTGTGACAAACTTGGTATCATAGCATTAAGTTTAAGTGTCCTAGGATGTCTGAAAAGCCGCACTAAGTAGAGTCCTTTTCATGGGTGTGAAGTGCACCACATCTAATGAGGGGGAAGCTACAAAGTGTTTTAAGAAAGCCTCACTTTCTTGATATTCTTATCATGCGTTGGTATGATCTCTCTCTAACTTGACATTATGCGTTTCAGATCATGCCTCGTCGTAGAGCTAACGCAAGGAATGCTAACGCAACTCCTACAGTCCCAGATCAGGAAGTTTCGAATACAGAGTTTCGGAATGCTATCCAACTTTTGGCTCAGAGTGTGACTAACCAGAACAGCCAGCAGGTTCCAGCTCCTGCAAATGCTTATTTTGGGTCAGCTGCAGCTAGAGTTCGTGATTTTGTTAGGATGAATCCGCCTGAGTTCTTAGGATCGCAGATTGGTGAGGATCCCCAAAACTTCATAGATGAGGTCAAGAAGATCTTTGGAGTGATGCAAGTGACATGTAATGATAGGGTAGAGTGGGCATCCTATCAGCTTAAGGATGTAGCTCATATCTGGTATACTCAACGGAAAGAGAACAGGGGTACAGATGCAGTTCCTATCACTTGGGAATGCTTTAGTGAGACTTTTCTAGACAGGTTCTTCCCAAGAGAGTTGAGGGAGGCAAGAGCTCAGGAGTTCATGAATTTGAGGCAAGGTAACATGACAGTCCAAAAGTACAGACTCATGTTCACCCAACTCTCCAGGTATGCTCCTCACATGGTTGCCGATTCCAGGGCTCAAATGAACACGTTTCTGTATGGAGTGTCAGACTTAGTGAAAACAGAGTGCAGAAATGCTATGTTGCTAGAAAATATGAACATCTCTAGGCTTATGACTCATGCTCAGCAGGTTGAGGGATATAAGCTTAAGGAAATATCTAAGGACAACAAGAAAGCTAGAACAGGTAACTATGAGTACTATAAACAGAAATTGGGTGGTGGAAATCGCTCTCAGTTTTAGTAGAAATCTTCAGCTCCGGCACCTTCATCAGCTAGTGTCCCATCCTCCAGATTCCGACAGGATTAGAATGGTAGGGCATCAGGCTCTAAGTCTCAGGGGAGTGTTTCAGGTACCAGAGCCTACCCAACTTGTCCTAACTATGGTAAGAACCATCCGAGCGAGTGTCTTGTAGGAAAGGAAGGATGTTTTGGGTGTGATCAGTATGGTCACAGGTTGAGAGATTGTCCTTCTTCTAAGCAGGGTAAATGAGGTAATAATGGTAGAGCTCAGTCAACAACTTCAGTAGAACCAGCAGGTCGCCCGACTCAGCAGGGTAACTCATCTGGTACAGGTGGCGGTCAGCGCCAAAACAGGTTGTATGCTCTTCAGGCTCGCCAGGATCAGGAGTATTCTCCTGATGTGGTCACTAGTACGTTGCGAGTTTTTAACTTAGATGTTTATGCTTTGTTAGATCCAGGGGCTACTCTTTCCTTTGTAACTCTTTATATTGCAGTCAAAATTGATGTTAGTCCACAATCTCTCTCAGAACCCTTCTCAGTCTCTACTCGAGCTGGTGACCCAGTTATAGCTATACGGGTATACAGAAATTGCCCTGTCACAGTCTCTTAGAAAGTCACCTCAGCAGATCTTGTAGAGTTAGAAATGGTAGACTTTGATATCATTCTAGGCATGGATTGGTTACATTCCTGTTATACTTCAGTCAATTGTAGAAATATGAGAGTTCGTTTCCAGTTTCCAGACGAACCAATCTTAGAATGGAAGGGAAGTAGCTTAGCGCCTATGGGTCGATTCATTTCTTACCTTAAGGCTAGAGAGATGATATCTAAGGGTTATCTCTATCATCTAGTTCGGGTTAAGGATTCAAGCTCCGAAACTCCAACTCTTGAGTCAGTTCCAGTAGTTAATGAGTTCCCAGAAGTGTTTCCAGAAGATCTTCCCAGAGTTCCTCCCGAAAGGGAAATCAACTTCGAAATTGATCTCCTTCCAGATACCCAACCTATTTCTATTCCTCCTTACAGAATGGCTCCAGCTGAGCTTAAGGAATTGAAAGAGCAGTTGAAATACCTTCTAGATAAGGGCTTCATCAGACCTAGTATTTCGCCATGGGGTGCACCAGTGTTGTTTGTGAAAAAGAAAGATGGTTCTCTCAGGATGTGCATTGACTATCGGCAGTTGAACAAAGTAACAATCAAGAATAAGTATCCCATCCCCAAGATTGATGACTTTTTTGACCAACTTCAAGGTGCTAGTCATTTTTCGAAGATAGACCTTAGATCCCGTTATCATCAGCTCAAAGTCAGAGATAGTGACATTCTGAAAACAGCCTTCAGAACTCGGTATGGTCATTATGAATTTGTAGTTATGTCATTTGGACTAACCAATGCTCCTGCAGCTTTCATGGATTTGATGAACAGAGTGTTCAAG